>JAVTVY010045787.1:0-21051 GCA_036873755.1 Hanleya hanleyi | reverse complement strand
CGATGATTGACAGCTTCATATAATGGCGCGACGTCATGTGAAATCTAGCTGTATGCGGCCTATATATACTGTTATAATTGATATTGTCACGTCACGCGATGATTGACAGCTTCATATAAAATGACGCCGTCATGTGAAAGCTATATGTAGCTGTATGCGGAAGCGTGCTGTACTTACTTGCTCAGCATTGAATACATTCAAATTAAACAGTTAGTGTTTGTTCAATGTAAGATGTCTAATTCTGAATTCTGGTTTCTTCCCCTTTTACCGAGGTTTCTGTTGGTCCGGTTTCTTTGATACTATCTGGTCCGGGATGTACACTGACTCCAAGGGAATGGGGAATCTTTAACTGGAATCTTTCGAGCTGTTGGCCAATATTCATGTATTATCGGTATATAAAATCAGGATCGCATAATTCCTCACATTTGTATGGCATTCTCTTCCATTTTGTCATTCAGTAATTCCAGATACATAATGATGCACTCCATACTTGCCGCGGTTTCGCACAAAGTGGCCCCTCCCTAATTTCATAATAAGAAAGGTCGTCCGTTTTTGACAGCATGGTAATTCTTGTTTCCTTTTTAATAACTGATATCTATAATGCCATCCTGTTGGACGTAACCATTCCTCCAAACGGGCATATAACAAAGGCTGGTTAATCGCGTCTACGCGCCACTACAGCATTACTCGCTCAGGAAAGTTAATCTTTGGGGGCAAAATCCGCACATTTTCGGGGCACGAAAATGATGATTACCTCGTGGCGATAAAATGCTACAAAAAAACGCGTCAGACGATCCCTTGTATTTTCCGCCTTTTTAAAATTCCCGTTGGACGGGGAACACTTTCACATGAATAAAAATGCTCAGCTCATCAGCCGGACTTATCCAAGACAAAGGCGTGACGTCATAATTGATATTGTTACGTCGCACGAAGATTGACAGCATCATATAATGACGCGTCGTCATGTGAAACCTATCTGTATGCGGCCTACACTGTATTCAAGAAGCGTGGTTCGAACTTCTTGCGAAGCATAGAATAGATTCAAATTAAACAGTTAATTATGTTTAACTGTACGAAATCCAATTATCGTTTCTTCCCCTTTTTACCTAGCATTCTGTTGCCCCGGTTTCTTTGATCCTATCTGGCCTGGGATGTTCCGGCTACACTCACTCCAAGGAAATGCGGAATCTTTAACTCGATTTTTTTTAGCTGTTGGCCTATATTCAGGTAGTACCAGTACTCTCTAAAAAAACTTGAGTGAACTGTTCCACTCAAGTTTGGGTGAAATGTTCCTGTTCACTCAAACTTGAGTTACTTGACACTCAACTTGAGTTACTTTTCACTCAACCTGAGTTAAAACCACTTAAGTTCACTCAAGTTGAGTGGGATGAGTTTCCACTCTTATGCTTGAGTGAATGTCACTCAAGTTGAGTGCATTTAACTCAAGTTGGGTAAAAAGTAACTCGAGTTGAGTGAAAATCTCACTCAAGTATTGAGTGGGATGAATTTCCACTCTTACTTGAGTGAAATTCCACTAAACTTTTTTTAGAGAGTATATAAAATCAGGTTCGCATAATTCTTCGCATTTGTATCGCATTTATCTGCATTAGCTCATTCAGTACTTCCAGATACATAAATACCCAAACAGAGCGGAACATCGTCTCGGAATCGTTCTGGTCAGACCCGAGACACTCAGCAACCGAGCTTAACCAAGACAGAACCGTAACGTCATAAATGTTATTGTTACGTTACGCGATGATTGACAGCTTCATATAAAATAACGGTCATGTGGAAGCTATCTGTGTGCGGCCTATACTGTCATAATTGATATTGTTACGTTACGCGATGATTGACAGCTTCATATAATGGCGCGACGTCATGTGAAATCTAGCTGTATGCGGCCTATATATACTGTTATAATTGATATTGTCACGTCACGCGATGATTGACAGCTTCATATAAAATGACGCCGTCATGTGAAAGCTATATGTAGCTGTATGCGGAAGCGTGCTGTACTTACTTGCTCAGCATTGAATACATTCAAATTAAACAGTTAGTGTTTGTTCAATGTAAGATGTCTAATTCTGAATTCTGGTTTCTTCCCCTTTTACCGAGGTTTCTGTTGGTCCGGTTTCTTTGATATTATCTGGTCCGGGATGTACACTGACTCCAAGGGAATGGGGAATCTTTAACTGGAATCTTTCGAGCTGTTGGCCAATATTCATGTATTATCGGTATATAAAATCAGGATCGCATAATTCCTCACATTTGTATGGCATTCTCTTCCATTTTGTCATTCAGTAATTCCAGATACATAATGATGCACTCCACACTTGCCGCGGTTTCGCACAAAGTGCAGCCCCTCCCTAATTTCATAATAAGAAAGGTCGTCCGTTTTCGACAGCATGGTAATTCTTGTTTCCTTTTTAATAACTGATATCTATAATGCCATCCTGTTGGACGTAACCATTCCTCCAAACGGGCATATAACAAAGGCTGGTTAATCGCGTCTACGCGCCACTACAGCATTACTCGCTCAGGAAAGTTAATCTTTGGGGGCAAAATCCGCACATTTTCGGGGCACGAAAATGATGATTACCTCGTGGCGATAAAATGCTACAAAAAAACGCGTCAGACGATCCCTTGTATTTTCCGCCTTTTTAAAATTCCCGTTGGACGGGGAACACTTTCACATGAATAAAAATGCTCAGCTCATCAGCCGGACTTATCCAAGACAAAGGCGTGACGTCATAATTGATATTGTTACGTCGCACGAAGATTGACAGCATCATATAATGACGCGTCGTCATGTGAAACCTATCTGTATGCGGCTTACACTGTATTCAAGAAGCGTGGTTCGAACTTCTTGCGAAGCATAGAATAGATTCAAATTAAACAGTTAATTATGTTTAACTGTACGAAATCTAATTATCGTTTCTTCCCCTTTTTACCTAGCATTCTGTTGCCCCGGTTTCTTTGATCCTATCTGGCCTGGGATGTTCCGGCTACACTCACTCCAAGGAAATGCGGAATCTTTAACTCGATTTTTTTTAGCTGTTGGCCTGTATTCACGTAGTACCAGTACTCTCTAAAAAAACTTGAGTGAACTGTTCCACTCAAGTTTGGGTGAAATGTTCCTGTTCACTCAAACTTGAGTTACTTGACACTCAACTTGAGTTACTTTTCACTCAACCTGAGTTAAAACCACTTAAGTTCACTCAAGTTGAGTGGGATGAGTTTCCACTCTTATGCTTGAGTGAATGTCACTCAAGTTGAGTGCATTTAACTCAAGTTGGGTAAAAAGTAACTCGAGTTGAGTGAAAATCTCACTCAAGTATTGAGTGGGATGAATTTCCACTCTTACTTGAGTGAAATTCCACTAAACTTTTTTTAGAGAGTATATAAAATCAGGTTCGCATAATTCTTCGCATTTGTATCGCATTTATCTGCATTAGCTCATTCAGTACTTCCAGATACATAAATACCCAAACAGAGCGGAACATCGTCTCGGAATCGTTCTGGTCAGACCCGAGACACTCAGCAACCGAGCTTAACCAAGACAGAACCGTAACGTCATAAATGTTATTGTTACGTTACGCGATGATTGACAGCTTCCAACTTTCACGAGGAAGACGTTAAGGCGGGTATTCTCTTGTCTGATATCTCTGATCACTTTCCGATATTTCATATATGCAACTCTTCTCTCCCAAAACGCAATAAGCAACAGAATGTTACATATCGCCTTGTAAATCCCGCCAGTCAAACTCTGTTTAAGGAAAAACTTCAAGCAACTGACTGGAAAGCTGTATATACAAACAACGACATTAACTCTGCCACTGAGAGTTTTGGTGACATATTTAACACTTTATATGACGAATGCTTCCACGTAAAATGCCGTCCACTCCACAAAAGAACCAAGAAACCATGGATTAGTACGGCTTTACTACACTCAATACACGAGAAAAATCGACTGTACAGACTATGGATAACTACCAATAACATCACATATAACCATCAATATAGAGCATATCGCAATAAACTAAACCATACATTACGACTGGCGAAGAAATTATACTACGAAAACAAGTTTAATCAGAACCATAACAACATAAAGGGAACATGGAAAATTATCAATGATCTAATGGGAAGGAAAAAATCTTCCACCTTACCATCTGTAATTAATATGCATGGCACTGACACATCAGATACAAAGGATATCGCAAATGGTTTTAACAATTACTTTTGTTCAGTGGCCAACGAACTCGCAAATAAAATACCCGGTGCCAATGCAAATTTTATGTCTTATCTGAAAAATGAATATACTAGTGAATTCTCTCTAACACCCTGTATCCCGGAAGAAATTATTAAAGTGGTGAATTCCTTAAAAAACGCATCCGCTGGACTTGACGGAATACGAATGTCGCTAGTAAAGCCTATTATAAACCATATAACCGCCCCACTGTGTTTCCTACTTAACCTATCATTTCAAACTGGAGAATTTCCCGATATATATAAAATTGCTAAAATTACCCCAATTTTCAAGGCTGGAGACAAAAATATTGTTAATAACTACAGACCAATATCTGTGCTTTCATGCCTCAGTAAAATATTTGAAAAAGCCGTAGCTAATCGAATGATATCCTATCTTGAAGAACAAAATATCCTCTGCCCTAGTCAGTTCGGATTTCGATCAAACCACTCCACTTCTCACGCTGTATTAACACTCTATGAGAAACTTGCAATAGCTAAAGAAAAGAAAGAATATAGCATAACGACGTTTCTTGATTTAAGTAAAGCCTTTGATACCGTTAATCACGACATACTTCTGCAAAAATTAAACTATTATGGATTCCGAAACATCTCGAACGACTGGTTCAAAAGTTATTTATCCGACCGAACTCAACTAGTCTCCCTAGACCATACACTCTCATCCCCCTCAACCATCACATGTGGAGTTCCCCAAGGTTCGATTTTAGGACCAATCTGCTTCTTACTCTACATAAATGACATCACCGCTGCTTCGGGTTTAGATATTACTTTATTTGCCGACGATACAAGTATTACTTACTCCTCCCCTGATCCAAACTTGCTGACTCAAGTGATAAACACAGAACTCAATCAACTATATGAATGGTTCTGCTGCAATAAACTCTCGCTAAATATTAACAAAACAAAATGCATGCTTTTCAAACCATATCACTCGTCCGCCATATTTTTTCCATCAATTAAAATTAACAACGAAGAGCTAGAATTTGTTGAAAGCTTCAAGTTTCTAGGAGTGTATTTTAATACTAAACTCAACTGGCAAACCCACATCAATAAACTATGTTCTAAATTATCCAGGAACATTGGGGTTATCAATAATATTAAGGAATGTATCAATAGAAATACCCTTGCCACCCTATATTACTCATTATTTTACTCCTATGTTACATACTGTAACATAGTATGGGGAAATACTTTTCCAACCCACACTGCTCCTCTCACTATCCTCCAAAAACGCCTTGTTCGCATTATATGTAAAACTTCGAGACTCGCACATACTGAACCTTTATTCGCACAGCTAAATATGCTAACTGTTGATAAAATCAACGACTACACAATTCTACTTTTAACTCATAAAGCCATGCACCATTCCTTATCGTTACCACTACACCTCCAGAACTACTTTACCAGACTACAACACGTTCATAACTATCCTACCCGACAGAACTACATAAATCTCTACAGACCGTTTTTCCGTACTCAATTGTCATTTTATACTGCTAGAATTAAGGGTCCTCGAGTATGGAACAACCTAACTACTGACCTGAAATGTACAACTTCCATATCATTATTCAAGTCACGATTAAAATATATTTTAACTCATAAGAATTATTCCTATCAACTCTGAAATTTCAAGATACCGTCAAATTCTACATATTCTAAATCACTCTTTACACTAATGTATACGCATGTAAATGTTGTGATAATACCTGCTTATGTTAATGTAATATGCCACATGTATAGTAGTTACTATGATTATTGTATACATGTAATATTATCTCTGTATATACGTTACATTAATCTTTTACAAACAATAACCGATGTCTCATAACTTCACCGTAACTATATATAAATATTTATTTTCATATAATCGTGCAAAATTTAATATTTAATATATTTCCGGGATATAACAAGCCCCTAGGGGTTTTATTCCCGCCATCCGCAGCACTATATGTTTTATCATTGAATTGTACATTGTTTTTTATATTGCTGTTATATGGTGAATAAATCAAATCAAATCAAATCATATAAAATAACGGTCATGTGGAAGCTAGCTGTGTGCGGCCTATACTGTCATAATTGATATTGTTACGTTACGCGATGATTGACAGCTTCATATAATGGCGCGACGTCATGTGAAATCTAGCTGTATGCGGCCTATATATACTGTTATAATTGATATTGTCACGTCACGCGATGATTGACAGCTTCATATAAAATGACGCCGTCATGTGAAAGCTATATGTAGCTGTATGCGGAAGCGTGCTGTACTTACTTGCTCAGCATTGAATACATTCAAATTAAACAGTTAGTGTTTGTTCAATGTAAGATGTCTAATTCTGAATTCTGGTTTCTTCCCCTTTTACCGAGGTTTCTGTTGGTCCGGTTTCTTTGATACTATTTGGTCCGGGATGTACACTGACTCCAAGGGAATGGGGAATCTTTAACTGGAATCTTTCGAGCTGTTGGCCAATATTCATGTATTATCGGTATATAAAATCAGGATCGCATAATTCCTCACATTTGTATGGCATTCTCTTGCATTTTGTCATTCAGTAATTCCAGATACATAATGATGCACTCCACACTTGCCGCGGTTTCGCACAAAGTGCAGCCCCTCCCTAATTTCATAATAAGAAAGGTCGTCCGTTTTTTACAGCATGGTAATTCTTGTTTCCTTTTTAATAACTGATATCTATAATGCCATCCTGTTGGACGTAACCATTCCTCCAAACGGGCTTATAACAAAGTCTGGTTAATCGCGTCTACGCGCCACTACAGCATTAATCGCTCAGGAAAGTTAACCTTTGGGGGCAAAATCCGCACATTTTCGGAGCGCGAAAGTGATGATTACCTCGTGGCGATAAAATGCTACAAAAAAAACGCGTCAGACGACCCCTTGTTTTTTTCCGACTTTTTAAAATTCCCGTTGGACGGGCAACACTTTCACATGAATAAAAATGCTCAGCTCATCAGCGGGACTTATCCAAGACAAAGGCGCGACGTCATAATTTATATTGTTACGTCGCACGAAGATTGACAGCATCATATAATGACGCGTCGTCATGTGAAACCTATCTGTATGCGGCCTACACTGTATTCAAGAAGCGTGGTTCGAACTTCTTGCGAAGCATAGAATAGATTCAAATTAAACAGTTAATTATGTTTAACTGTACGAAATCCAATTATCGTTTCTTCCCCTTTTTATCTAGCACTCTGTTGCCTCGGTTTCTTTGATCCTATCTGGCCTGGGATGTTCCGGCTACACTCTCTCCAAGGAAATGCGGAATCTTTAACTCGATTGTGTTGAGCTGTTGGCCTATATTCAGGTAGTGCCAATATATAAAATCAGGTTCGCATAATTCTTCGCATTTGTATGGCATTTATCTACATTGGCTCATTCAGTACTTCCAGATACATAAATACCCAAACAGAGCGGAAGATCGTCTCGGAATCGTTCTGGTCAGACCCGAGACACTCAGCAACCGAGCTTAACCAAGACAGAATCGTAACGTCATAAAGGCTATTGTTACGTTACGCGATGATTGACAGCTTCATATAAAATAACGGTCATGTGGAAGCTAGCTGTGTGCGGCCTATACTGTCATAATTTATATTGTTACGTTACGCGATGATTGACAGCTTCATATAATGGCGCGACGCCATGTGAAATCTAGCTGTATGCGGCCTATACTGTCATAATTGACATTGTTACGTCACGCGATGATTGACAGCTTCATATAAAATGACGCCGTCATGTGAAAGCTACACTGTAAATTTGGCGTTTAGATCCTAAACATAAATCTAAACACAAATTTTGTCCATAGTTTTTGACACGTTTAAATTCCAACATGTTTAGAATTATTGTGCTTAGACCGTAAACACATAGCTAAACATGTTCAGAAAGTTTGTATTTAGAGCCTAAACACAAGCTAAACATGTTTAGTAATATTGTGTTTCGACTCTAAACACCATGCTAACATGTTTAGGATTATTGTGTTTAGATCCTAAACACCAAGCTAAACATGTTTAGGAACATTGTGTTTAGACCATAAACACAAAGCTAAGCACATTTAGAAATATTGTGCTTAGAGCCTAAACACATAGCTAAACATGTTTACGAAGATTGTTATTAGACCCTAATCACAAAGCTGAACATGTTTAGGAATATTGTGTTTAGAATCTAGACACAAAGCTAAACATAACCCTAAACAGAAAACTAGACACAAAATTTGTCCGCTTTTTTTAACATGTTTAACTGCACACATGTTTAAATTCATTACATGTCATGGATTTAAACACAAATTTTGTGTCCTGTCTGTGAACATGTTTCAGTACAAAAATATTCTGCCTGCTGGTTTGCTGTGTAATACACTCGGACTCAAGAATTGTTTGTCGGAAGTGAACTGGCCTTCATTCTGATGTCAACGGTGGTATATTCCCAATATGCCTTTCGATGCCTGCTGATATGTGATATCCAATAGAAACACCATAGATTTCACAAATCAGATGATGAGTATCCAGGAACAGCAAAACACAAATTGATGGAAAGAAAATAGCTGCAATCTGATGAATTCACAATTTTGCATGGACTACAAGTTGTAAGATACATGTATAGGTGTTGTTGCTTATTCCTAGATATTCACAATCCTCAATGAAAAAAACTAACAATAAATGAAAGGAATAATAGTAAAGCTCTCAGTTAGTTGAATTTTATTGTCGATTAGTGCACTGCTACCATGATCATCACACCCGCGCCATTCATATTGGAATTTCGTGAAATGAACTTTCATCGTACCAAGAACGGAAGCTCAAGCGATCCCAAGATCATATGCCCATGAACAAACATAGTGAGCTAGCAATGTGGTTACTCCTCTGACAGATGGAAAAAGTGGCCACACAATAGGAAAATGCATGTCCTTTCCGCGGTGTCAGAATGCCCCCGAAATCATGGAATGCACATGGGCAAAAATTATGTACATTCAAAGTACTGAATAAATCTATATAGACACTGTACCTTCATTCAAGAATTGTATTGGGTTCCAAGTTCTATAAGGAAAGTTCCAATCGATTTCAGGTGTATGTTGTAGCCAAAAATTCAACAAAAGTTAATACTTCATTTAAACTTAGGAGCAAGAGCTGCATGGCATCCGTGATTTCACTTCCAGCTGATATTTCCAACACTGAAACTGTTGTTGACAGTTCAGCCATCTGTGAGGGTGATCAATATCAATGACTATGGCTCCTCAGGCTCTTGGTATTGAAGTCCCACTTGAATCTTTCAGCTGTGAAACAACAGAGAAGCAACGTTAATAAAAATCCAAGTGACAGAAGTCCCCAAAGATTGACAATTGTAATTTGACCCCAGGATGTGAATGGGTATGAATGGTGGTGCCCCCCCCCCGGTGGTCGGACTGTCATGAAAAAGCAAATCCAACTGACTTGTCGTCATCCCCCCACCAAACACATGAGCATTTGGAGATAGAACCAAATTTCAGAAAACTCTGATACCGTTAAGTTTTGTTTTAGAATTTATTTTATGTTCCAGACAGACCCCAATATTAGTGTAGTCCTTTCCGGCCCCTCAGGCTGAATGTTATCCTGACACAGGGACCCCAGCCTTTGATCTATCCTCTTAAAAGTCCAAATTAGTAAGCAACAAGTTACAATTTTCAAGCTGACCCGGCCCAGGAGTCGAAATATTAAAATTAATTTAACAGTCCCACGAGAGAGCAGATCAAAAAGGGTACCGTCACCTTTAACTCTTTCCCTCATATAAGCGGGGTTTGACGACTTGCGCAGATCCTCATGTAGCGTGTTTTGACGAGTGTTCGCCTAACTCATGAAGACGGATTTTGACGAGTCACTTGAGTTCCCATGTGGTCGATTATTCTTGCAATTTTTGGCGTTTACTTTGAGTAAAACCTAATTAAAACTATACGTTTTCAGAAAGCCAAAATTTCAATAAATCTGACTATATGGACTGTTGGTATGTTTTATGGTAAGGGTAAAATGAAATCGGGAGAGAAACAGAAATAATCGATGGAAAATGCGCGTTTTGACAACAAATTTATTTCGTGTGCTCCAAGGCAAAGGTGCGAAAAATAGTAAAATCTACTTCCAAATTCCTGAATATTTTACGTAACGCGGGCACAAACTACCGAGGTATCTAACCTTGATGACCAACTCGTCAAATCTGCCCATCTGAGTTTATTTTACATAATTTCCCGGGACCTGTTCATCTCCGTTATAAAATGTTAATGCGCCATTCCTTTTTGGCTTTTGCTGACGCTGCAGTGGCCATGGCGACCACGCGCAAACAAAGTGTTCTCCAATCACGCCGGGCGTGATGAAAAAGTTTGTCAGCCTTAGCCAATCAGTGATGCTGTTTTATTGTCACGTTCTAAATATAGGTTACCGTCTTCATTCTCCTTAAAGGAAGTATATGGGATTTTCCAGTTTTAGCTCGTTCAAAACCTGCCATCTCGCTATATCTCTGTAAAATCCCGAATCTACGAAGAATTAGCTTTAGAATGGTATACGACAACCTAGGAATGGCAGCGGAACAACAACAGAACGCTGCAAAACCCAGCTAAAATGCGACAATTTCTTCGCTTTTTTTCGTGTACAACACATTTTCTCGCAAGATTACTTATTTTTAGAATAAATGTTGCTGATATTGGTATAAAACGTGGACAAATTACGTAGAATGGGTCTGTGGAAGACCATTGGTAAATATTTCTCCACATGACATAAAACGGGATATTTTACATCGCCGGAGAAGTATGAAAATTGAAATGTGTCCATGAGTTGAAGATTACGCCATTACAAATCTATTATGGGTAAGGTAGAGAAAATTCCCCACAAGTCTAAGAGGGAAAGAGTTAAGAATTACCTGAACAAGCGGTCATTGAAATTGTCGAGTACATGTAATTCACAATTAACGACAAATCAGCTACACGTTACCAATAAATTAATGACACCTTGTTTCCATGCACTAATTTGCAGCTGTTTGAATGAATTTTGTCGAAGATATATTTTGAACACCAAAATAAAAATAAAAAAAATTATTGGCTACCTGTCACTGGAGACAGGTATTTTATTTGTCTACCCGTCTTTTTATAAAATTACCTGTCAAGACATGTATAAATTTCGACTCCTGCGGCTTGAGATTGAACCCAAAACACATGGCTTGTAGGGCAGATGTTGTTATTCATCAGGCCATCACAATTGACCAGATTTACAGTTAACAACAGAATACAGTAATCCTACAAGGGTAACACACCGGTTCTTGTCCAATCACCGAAGTTAAGCATTGTTGAGCTCGGTCAATACTTGGACAGGATGCTGTACTGGCTGGACTGATCAGCGTCCAGGGTAATAGGAACTGTGAGCACTCTCGTGTTATGGTACATGTAGGCACAGTTGTGATAGGACTGAAACAAGGCTGAAAACGATGCTAAACCCTACTACTCACTCATCCACTCCTACAAGGGTACCTAATTTAAATTACACTATAAGGCACAGGCCTCAATTTAAGCTGGTAACCTGTTTTCGGGTTGCCTGGAGGTTGCCATATGAAAAATAGTGGTAACATATTTTCTGGTCCCCATAATTTTGACTGATAATTGACAATAGGTTAATAATTATGCAATAGGTTACCATAGGTTACCAATGTAGATTTCATGGTAACCTGTTGAGAGGTTACCATCAGCACTCCTTAAATCGAGGACTGCGGCAATCACAGATTGGGAGTTTTACATCTCAACTGGTGAAATGGGATATGAAATGCACTCAATGATCCAGAGAAATGATTCTCAACAGAGAATAGATGAAGTGACCTTTTGTATAGAAATTATTTAGGTCATAGTACTGCAGGGGACGAAAATGAATGTCTGCTATCTTCTGATGAGCTCTTCCCTGCCCACAATTAGGCTTTTTTCTTAAAATTTTGTACCAATTCATACCATGCAATACATACTTGGAAGTCATTGTCTGTTTTTCTCAACATTGAAAGAAAAAGCATGGTTTGACAATCAACAACTTTCCCAGGTGGAGTTAGAGTTTCATGATTCTTTACAGCTGCATGGGCAAGCTATACAAAGAACTGGAAGACAAGGAATGCCAGTATTTTTAACTCCAAATGAATAAGGTTCTTTGGGGCTCTAAAGTTATAAATCAAACAAAAGAAGTTGAGATTTCTCATTAACAGTATTTACATCCTTTCTGCAAATAAAATCTGTAGTGTTGCAGGAACTCTTTGCATACTTCACACCATCTTCTGTTCGAGTGAGGTGTTCCAGTACATCATAACTTTTGATTCTGGCATCTTCCTTCTATAAAAATATTAATATATTATATAAATAGGCATACATGTATCATATTGTGTGTCAAATTACCAGTATTGTTTGATTACAATCATGTGAATGTACTTATTCAAGGGAGTATGAAACACCATTACTGTACTCGATGGATTGTTAATATATGTAATTCAAGCTTTCCAAATATATATAGCATAAAACTGTAAAACAGAAATGTCAAAAAGGGTTGTCACTTTCACTGACCCAGAACGCATCCTTCGTGATTATATCTCCCATACATTTATAAAGAACAGAGATGATAAACCTATACTGGTTTATACATGCATTTGAAGTTTTGATAAATCATATGAAATATTTTCACAAAATACATGTACCGGTACTCTAACACTAATTACAGTGGGATTTAAAAGTTGCCAACAAGAGGCAAGAGGTGCACTTGAATGGCTGTTGGTAAATTTAAGTAAGAATTAGGTCCCCCTCAGCCCCACAACCCACCCCGCTCCGAGATGTTTGAATCCCCTAATAGGCTATATGCTTTGACGCACCCCCCCCTCCCACCCCCACAAACTGAGTTATTACTTTGTGCATCGCCTACTCAGGAAATCATATATTTACAAACCTTCAACAGAAGCCTGTGGCAGAAGGAAAACCGGCACTTTTCAGTTTGATCTGTAATATCAACATGGAGACACCCCATAGTCTATCCACAGGTTCGCTCGGTGTCAGTATAATGTGACTGAGTGGGGTGTCATGTCTGCCTACGGCATGATATTTCAGTGGGACAGCACTATAAAATGGCAACATTAGATCTGCTCTGTTACAAGTAGGTTCCCCTGCCTCTCACCCTCCCCTCCCTTCCCTTCCCCGTCGTGATATAGCTGAAAAAATGTTGAAAGCGACGTTAAACCCTATTCACTCACTCACTCACTCCACAGGTACAGAGGAGTCTTCTAGTCAAAATCCTGAAAAAAGTTGCATGCGGGCGGTTTTACTATAGTGAGTAGTTTTGTCATTGACAGAGCGAACAAATGCATTCTGACCCCCTCGACCAACACTGCAACTTTGTAAGAATTTTGGCAGAATGTGACCACGGTCCACAGTGTCCTTATTCCTACGAATTGGGCTCTCATTTCGGCAAAAAAGGAGAACTGTTGACATTAGAACCTTGATTTTTGGCATGAAGGTGCATTAGGGGACTGTTACCAGCAAGTTCTGAGCTGGCCTACTCTTGATGACAATTTAAAATCACTGCTGATTCTGACTTGGGCAGTGCCCAACTTAATATAGGCAGGATTCAACTGGGGGTTGGGGAGAGGGATTTCCATGAGTTTAGCTGGCGTCGGAGTCCTAATGCCTATACCCTTCGTAGATCCTGTGATATTAGTCACACTGCCAGGTAAGAAAATGAACAGAGCAAATTGAAAAAGTTAATACCTGTACTGTCGTACTATAAAACTATTTCAAACTGTTAGAACTAATCCGCCACTATCTGTTAGAAAGTTCACCGAAGCTTCTTACCGTGGTTCCTATAAAACTACCTTTATTTATCTCCAGTACAGAAAAGCAGCTACGGGTGATAACTCAATGCCTGAAAAGCATAAACTACATGCATGTGTACCGGTGAAAAAAAAGGTGTACGGTACAGGGAAATCCAACAAATCAAGTGTACCGGTCACCACCATGGTTTGTCTGTCCTTGGGTGTCTTCGTCGATATTGCTGATGTTAATAAAATGTAAATATCTTTCTTTTTTTCCGGAATATAATTATTTCCAAAATTTTCATACAACACAATGACAGTGCCCACATTTGGGCCATTACATGCCGAATGAACAATACATTTATGAATGGCAATGAAGCAAAGACTACGGTGAAATAAAAAATACCACCCCGCCCCTTCACCACCGCAATTGATGTTGTTAATAACAATATAAATATTTTTTCTTTTCCCGAATATAATCATTTCCCAAATTTTCATACACAATGATGAGCAATGACAGTGCCCACATCTGAACAATTACACATGCCGAATGAACAATACATTTATGAATGACAATGAAGCAAAGACTACGATGAAATACTCCCCCCCTCCCTCACCACCCCAACGTCATCAGTCATTCCAAGTCATGATGCGGCACCATACAGTTCAATGCATCAAGGCAACACCCCTCCCCCCCCCCCTCCACCATCGTGATAAAAAATCCACGTTCGCCAAATTTACTTGAAAAATAGCTGTTCATTTTACCTTCGAAGATTGCAGGTCAATGCCTACTCGGTCGTGAGCAAAATGACATGATGTCTGACTTATATAAAGCATGGGGTTATATATAGAGACCCCATATTTCGACACTTCACCCTAATACCACCGCCCACACCCCCCAAAACTTTTGTTTTGCGGGCCTGTGGTCTCACATCAAATTCAACGGCTAATAAAATGAGTGATACAGGCATAAAACTGTACATCTCTGTCATAAATAACATCGATGAGACAAGATTCTTACCTTGCTGTTCAACATTTTACCGTTCAACATCCACTGACTCTGTCGTTGCAGAAGTGACCGTTTCGCGCGCGCGCAAATGTGTGACGTCAGACGAGACAAGTGTTGTATTACTGCGCGGATTGTATTACACTGCACACAAAATAATCCGTCGTCGATGTTTATACGACTTCACAAATCTATTTCAAAACTAAAGCTCAACGATGAAATCATGTATTTGAATGCTTCTATGCGTATTTTCACATACTTTAGGACAAGCAGCTAACGAATGAAGCCAAATACAAAATATGCAAATTTGTCACACCAAGTAAACACAATATTACGTTTAGGTTTGTGTGTTTGAATTAAACACACGAAATATGCGTTTAGTAATGTGTTTAAGATATCCGACAATTTGTGTTTAAATGCTAAACATGTCATGCTTTGTGCTACTCTATTGTGTTAAGGATTGTGTTCCGAGTTAAACGCCTAAAATATTCGCGTTTAGGAATGTGTTTAGGAATGTGTTAAGATCCATGAAATGTGTTTAAATGCTAAACATGTCATATACTTATGTGTTGTGGAATGTGTTTATATTCACAACGTGTTTAATTTGTGATGTGTCAAAAGCAAAATGTGTATCGATTTTTAACACTTTCCTAAACACGTTTAGACCTAAACGTGTCATGATAGTGTTTAAATCCTATACGCCACATTTACAGTGTAGCTGTATGCGGAAGCGTGCTGTACTTACTTGCTCAGCATTGAATACATTCAAATTAAACAGTTAATGTTTGTTCAATGTAAGATGTCCAATTCTGGTTTCTTCCCCCTTTACCGAGGTTTCTGTTGGTCCGGTTTCTTTGATACTATCTGGTCCGGGATGTACACTGACTCCAAGGGAATGGGGAGTCTTTAACTGGAATCTTTCGAGCTGTTGGCCAATATTCATGTATTATCGGTATATAAAATCAGGATCGCATAATTCCTCACATTTGTATGGCATTCTCTTGCATTTTGTCATTCAGTAATTCCAGATACATAATGATGCACTCCACACTTGCCGCGGTTTCGCACAAAGTGGCCCCTCCCTAATTTCATAATAAGAAAGGTCGTCCGTTTTTTACAGCATGGTAATTCTTGTTTCCTTTTTAATAACTGATATCTATAATGCCATCCTGTTGGACGTAACCATTCCTCCAAACGGGCTTATAACAAAGTCTGGTTAATCGCGTCTACGCGCCACTACAGCATTAATCGCTCAGGAAAGTTAACCTTTGGGGGCAAAATCCGCACATTTTCGGAGCGCGAAAGTGATGATTACCTCGTGGCGATAAAATGCTACAAAAAAAACGCGTCAGACGACCCCTTGTTTTTTCCGACTTTTTAAAATTCCCGTTGGACGGGCAACACTTTCACATGAATAAAAATGCTCAGCTCATCAGCGGGACTTATCCAAGACAAAGGCGCGACGTCATAATTTATATTGTTACGTCGCACGAAGATTGACAGCATCATATAATGACGCGTCGTCATGTGAAACCTATCTGTATGCGGCCTACACTGTATTCAAGAAGCGTGGTTCGAACTTCTTGCGAAGCATAGAATAGATTCAAATTAAACAGTTAATTATGTTTAACTGTACGAAATCCAATTATCGTTTCTTCCCCTTTTTATCTAGCACTCTGTTGCCTCGGTTTCTTTGATCCTATCTGGCCTGGGATGTTCCGGCTACACTCACTCCAAGGAAATGCGGAATCTTTAACTCGATTGTGTTGAGCTGTTGGCCTATATTCAGGTAGTGCCAATATATAAAATCAGGTTCGCATAATTCTTCGCATTTGTATGGCATTTATCTGCATTGGCTCATTCAGTACTTCCAGATACATAAATACCCAAACAGAGCGGAAGATCGTCTCGGAATCGTTCTGGTCAGACCCGAGACACTCAGCAACCGAGCTTAACCAAGACAGAACCGTAACGTCATAAATGCTATTGTTACGTTACGCGATGATTGACAGCTTCATATAAAATAACGGTCATGTGGAAGCTAGCTGTGTGCGGCCTATACTGTCATAATTTATATTGTTACGTTACGCGATGATTGACAGCTTCATATAATGGCGCGACGCCATGTGAAATCTAGCTGTATGCGGCCTATACTGTCATAATTGACATTGTTACGTCACGCGATGATTGACAGCTTCATATAAAATGACGCCGTCATGTGAAAGCTAGCTGTATGCGGAAGCGTGCTGTACTTACTTGCTCAGCATTGAATACATTCAAATTAAACAGTTAATGTTTGTTCAATGTAAGATGTCCAATTCTGGTTTCTTCCCCCTTTACCGAGGTTTCTGTTGGTCCGGTTTCTTTGATACTATCTGGTCCGGGATGTACACTGACTCCAAGGGAATGGGCAGTCTTTAACTGGAATCTTTCGAGCTGTTGGCCAATATTCATGTATTATCGGTATATAAAATCAGGATCGCATAATTCCTCACATTTGTATGGCATTCTCTTGCATTTTGTCATTCAGTAATTCCAGATACATAATGATGCACTCCACACTTGCCGCGGTTTCGCACAAAGTGCAGCCCCTCCCTAATTTCATAATAAGAAAGGTCGTCCGTTTTTTACAGCATGGTAATTCTTGTTTCCTTTTTAATAACTGATATCTATAATGTCATCCTGTTGGACGTAACCATTCCTCCAAACGGGCTTATAACAAAGTCTGGTTAATCGCGTCTACGCGCCACTACAGCATTAATCGCTCAGGAAAGTTAACCTTTGGGGGCAAAATCCGCACATTTTCGGAGCGCGAAAGTGATGATTACCTCGTGGCGATAAAATGCTACAAAAAAAACGCGTCAGACGACACCTTGTTTTTTCCGACTTTTTAAAATTCCCGTTGGACGGGCAACACTTTCACATGAATAAAAATGCTCAGTTCATCAGCGGGACTTATCCAAGACAAAGGCGCGACGTCATAATTTATATTGTTACGTCGCACGAAGATTGACAGCATCATATAATGACGCGTCGTCATGTGAAACCTATCTGTATGCGGCCTACACTGTATTCAAGAAGCGTGGTTCGAACTTCTTGCGAAGCATAGAATGGATTCAAATTAAACAGTTAATTATGTTTAACTGTACGAAATCCAATTATCGTTTCTTCCCCTTTTTACCTAGCATTCTGTTGCCCCGGTTTCTTTGATCCTATCTGGCCTGGGATGTTCCGGCTACACTCACTCCAAGGAAATGCGGAATCTTTAACTCGATTTTTTTTAGCTGTTGGCCTATATTCAGGTAGTACCAGTACTCTCTAAAAAAACTTGAGTGAACTGTTCCACTCAAGTTTGGGTGAAATGTTCCTGTTCACTCAAACTTGAGTTACTTGACACTCAACTTGAGTTACTTTTCACTCAACCTGAGTTAAAACCACTTAAGTTCACTCAAGTTGAGTGGGATGAGTTTCCACTCTTATGCTTGAGTGAATGTCACTCAAGTTGAGTGCATTTAACTCAAGTTGGGTAAAAAGTAACTCGAGTTGAGTGAAAATCTCACTCAAGTATTGAGTGGGATGAATTTCCACTCTTACTTGAGTGAAATTCCACTAAACTTTTTTTAGAGAGTATATAAAATCAGGTTCGCATAATTCTTCGCATTTGTATCGCATTTATCTGCATTAGCTCATTCAGTACTTCCAGATACATAAATACCCAAACAGAGCGGAACATCGTCTCGGAATCGTTCTGGTCAGACCCGAGACACTCAGCAACCGAGCTTAACCAAGACAGAACCGTAACGTCATAAATGTTATTGTTACGTTACGCGATGATTGACAGCTTCATATAAAATAACGGTCATGTGGAAGCTAGCTGTGTGCGGCCTATACTGTCATAATTGATATTGTTACGTTACGCGATGATTGACAGCTTCATATAATGGCGCGACGTCATGTGAAATCTAGCTGTATGCGGCCTATATATACTGTTATAATTGATATTGTCACGTCACGCGATGATTGACAGCTTCATATAAAATGACGCCGTCATGTGAAAGCTATATGTAGCTGTATGCGGAAGCGTGCTGTACTTACTTGCTCAGCATTGAATACATTCAAATTAAACAGTTAGTGTTTGTTCAATGTAAGATGTCTAATTCTGAATTCTGGTTTCTTCCCCTTTTACCGAGGTTTCTGTTGGTCCGGTTTCTTTGATACTATTTGGTCCGGGATGTACACTGACTCCAAGGGAATGGGGAATCTTTAACTGGAATCTTTCGAGCTGTTGGCCAATATTCATGTATTATCGGTATATAAAATCAGGATCGCATAATTCCTCACATTTGTATGGCATTCTCTTGCATTTTGTCATTCAGTAATTCCAGATACATAATGATGCACTCCACACTTGCCGCGGTTTCGCACAAAGTGCAGCCCCTCCCTAATTTCATAATAAGAAAGGTCGTCCGTTTTTTACAGCATGGTAATTCTTGTTTCCTTTTTAATAACTGATATCTATAATGCCATCCTGTTGGACGTAACCATTCCTCCAAACGGGCTTATAACAAAGTCTGGTTAATCGCGTCTACGCGCCACTACAGCATTAATCGCTCAGGAAAGTTAACCTTTGGGGGCAAAATCCGCACATTTTCGGAGCGCGAAAGTGATGATTACCTCGTGGCGATAAAATGCTACAAAAAAACGCGTCAGACGACCCCTTGTTTTTTCCGACTTTTTAAAATTCCCGTTGGACGGGCAACACTTTCACATGAATAAAAATGCTCAGCTCATCAGCGGGACTTATCCAAGACAAAGGCGCGACGTCATAATTTATATTGTTACGTCGCACGAAGATTGACAGCATCATATAATGACGCGTCGTCATGTGAAACCTATCTGTATGCGGCCTACACTGTATTCAAGAAGCGTGGTTCGAACTTCTTGCGAAGCATAGAATAGATTCAAATTAAACAGTTAATTATGTTTAACTGTACGAAATCCAATTATCGTTTCTTCCCCTTTTTATCTAGCACTCTGTTGCCTCGGTTTCTTTGATCCTATCTGGCCTGGGATGTTCCGGCTACACTCTCTCCAAGGAAATGCGGAATCTTTAACTCGATTGTGTTGAGCTGTTGGCCTATATTCAGGTAGTGCCAATATATAAAATCAGGTTCGCATAATTCTTCGCATTTGTATGGCATTTATCTGCATTGGCTCATTCAGTACTTCCAGATACATAAATACCCAAACAGAGCGGAAGATCGTCTCGGAATCGTTCTGGTCAGACCCGAGACACTCAGCAACCGAGCTTAACCAAGACAGAACCGTAACGTCATAAATGCTATTGTTACGTTACGCGATGATTGACAGCTTCATATAAAATAACGGTCATGTGGAAGCTAGCTGTGTGCGGCCTATACTGTCATAATTTATATTGTTACGTTACGCGATGATTGACAGCTTCATATAATGGCGCGACGCCATGTGAAATCTAGCTGTATGCGGCCTATACTGTCATAATTGACATTGTTACGTCACGCGATGATTGACAGCTTCATATAAAATGACGCCGTCATGTGAAAGCTAGCTGTAGGCGGAAGCGTGCTGTACTTACTTGCTCAGCATTGAATACATTCAAATTAAACAGTTAATGTTTGTTCAATGTAAGATGTCCAATTCTGGTTTCTTCCCCCTTTACCGAGGTTTCTGTTGGTCCGGTTTCTTTGATACTATCTGGTCCGGGATGTACACTGACTCCAAGGGAATGGGCAGTCTTTAACTGGAATCTTTCGAGCTGTTGGCCAATATTCATGTATTATCGGTATATAAAATCAGGATCGCATAATTCCTCACATTTGTATGGCATTCTCTTGCATTTTGTCATTCAGTAATTCCAGATACATAATGATGCACTCCACACTTGCCGCGGTTTCGCACAAAGTGGCCCCTCCCTAATTTAAGAAAGGTCGTCCGTTTTTTA
>JAVTVY010045786.1:0-21610 GCA_036873755.1 Hanleya hanleyi | reverse complement strand
TCCTTTCAGTGAACCGAGTGTTGACGAAATATTATTGGATGCCTAGGTGAAAGATTTTTTTATAAAATCGTGACATGGTTATGTCACTGAACATGCTAAAGTGTGTTAACTATTCACAATTTAAAGAAATTGATAGTCTTCCCAGATCATGAGAGAGTTTGCTCCTATTATGCATTGGAGTTTCATATATCTAATTAAATATATTGCCAGGGCCAGACAGTGCAATAAATTTTGAAAAGCCCCACACCTCTTAAGTATTTACATACCGTCTCTTGTTTAGGACTCTGGATAACAGGTAGGAAAATATACAATACCATGCTGAGTCGATTATGCCACTCAAGTTTATAATAGTGATATTTCAACCTTTAAAATACCAAATTAAATATAATTCATATCACCTTCAGAGGCTTCTTGTCTTGTTCTTCATATTCAAAACCTAACAAATTAACCTGTGTTTGTGATTATATGTGAGCTATCTGAGGAGCTGTGCCAGTGCATCACCCCAATATCTTCTTTCCATTCGTCCTCGTAAACCAGGCACCCAGGACTCGTGAGAGATGTTATTATACTTGGTTGGGTTACAAACTTAAATATTTGCACATTTTTGTGATTTTCGGATGCATAGGAAAAGATATTGCTGCAATATTGCTGCAACTAGTCACCAGAAGGCTTGTATTTTAATAAGGGCTGTGCAATATGCATAATTCTGTCATTTTTCAGTTTCCGTGTTCCACACGGAGATAACTCCGTGTGACTCCGCATCATTCGGAGTTTTCTCCGTGTCAATATGCATATTTCAGTCATTTCTCAGTTTCCGTGTTCCTCCGCGTTCCTCCGTGTCATGCGGAGTTTTCTACACGTAGATTCCGTGTTGAATCGTCCCAATACTCCGCATGATTCCGCGTGGCCAATGCGGAGCCATGCGGAAATCAACTACACGGAGTTTACGCGGAGTTTACGCGTAGTTACGCGTAGATTCCGTGTGTCACGCGGAGATCTGATCTACGGGTTGTCCGGACAAGAAAATCTAAGATCCAACTGCTTATAATCCAATGACTGACGGCGGCCATATTGGATTATGCACATTGCTGAAAAACAATCCCAACCGTCCTCTCGCCAATGTCAAGGCACACTCCAAGTTTGAAGTTGATCGGTTAAATCGTTCACGAGTTATTGTGCGGACAAGAAAACCTAAGATCCAACTGCTTATAATCCAAAATGGCTGACGGCGGCCATATTGGATTACGCACATTGCTGAAAAACAATTCCAACCGTCCTCTCGCCAATGTCAAGGCACACCCCAAGTTTGAAGTTGATCGGTTAAATCGTTCACGAGTTATTGTCCGGACAAGAAAATCTTACGGAATTACGGAATTTCGGAATTACGGACACCGGTGTTTCTAAGTCCCCCCCCTCCCCCCACTAAGTAGCGGGGGACAACAAGCAGTCAAGTGACAAATATACAGATTATCAAAAAAAATTCAATTAGAAATGGCCCCTAAGGTTCCTGCCAATAAGAGAAACCGGTATTCATTACAGGAGTCTTTTGATGCATCGATGATTCATACCAAATTTTACATCGAGCATTTGAATGGTATCAGAGATACCATTAATGATTTTGCATAAAGATGGCCACCCATCCTTCCCGCCACTCAGAGGAACTGAAATGTGGTTATTCATTCATGCAAGTCTCTTCAATTCATACATCGATGTTGCATACCAAGTTTCGCATAGAACAATCAAATGGTATCAGAGATATACATCATTAGAGATTTTTCACAAATTAAAGATGGCCCCCAAGATTTCTACCCAATCAGAGAAGCCAGATCTGTCATTCATCATAAGTCTCTTGATGCATCGATGATGTACACCAAATTTTGAATCGAGTACTTGAACAGTATGAGATAGAGATCATTAATGATTTCGCATGAGGAACTGATGTGGTTATACATTGCAAGTCTCTTGATGCCTGTACATCGATGCTGTATACCAAGTTTCGTACAGAACACTGAAATGGTATCAGAGATATACATCATTAAAGATGTTATGTTAAAACTCCCGGATGTTACCAATACAGAGCTAGGCGCAACATATAGAGCTGGCTGCTTCATAGCCGCATATTAAGAGGCGCATGCTGAAGGTGTAGCATAGGCTGATACCACATCTCCCTTTTCTTAGGGTTAACATTATACATGGAAAGTACATGTACTTAAAGTCTCTATAATACTTATTTGTTTTATCTTGAACATGTACCCATGTATGAAATTCAATGAATAACACATGTAACATCTGAAATAACTTCGAATAATAAAGTCTGCGTAAATCAAATGAACTGAACGTGTTGTTTACTTTAACGCTAACGAGAACTGTTCCAAATAACGCTTTGTAAGTCAACTCTTAAAAAACCCGGACCACTCTCCCCGTTGTGTATCATTATCTTTAGGGTCTCTTACACAACTATGGGTACCTAACACTTATCAGTCATTAAGTCTCTATGACAGGCTATATCAACACTATAGGTCCATCCTAGTTGGTGGTTTTGAGAGTCTACCTGTGCGAGTTCGGACCTCCCCGTAGATCAGATCTCCGCGTGACACACGGAATCTACGCGTAACTACGCGTAAACTCCGCGTAAACTCCGTGTAGTTGATTTCCGCATGGCTCCGCATTGGCCACGCGGAATCATGCGGAGTATTGGGACGATTCAACACGGAATCTACGTGTAGAAAACTCCGCATGACACGGAGGAACGCGGAGGAACACGGAAACTGAGAAATGACTGAAATATGCATATTGACACGGAGAAAACTCCGAATGATGCGGAGTCACACGGAGTTATCTCCGTGTGGAACACGGAAACTGAAAAATGACAGAATTATGCATATTGCACAGCCCTTATTAAAATACAAGCCTTCTGGTGACTAGTTGCAGCAATATTGCAGCAATATCTTTTCCTATGCATCCGAAAATCACAAAAATGTGCAAATATTTAAGTTTGTAACCCAACCAAGTATAATAACATCTCTCACGAGTCCTGGGTGCCTGGTTTACGAGGACGAATGGAAAGAAGATATTGGGGTGATGCACTGGCACAGCTCCTCAGATAGCTCACATATAATCACAAACACAGGTTAATTTGTTAGGTTTTGAATATGAAGAACAAGACAAGAAGCCTCTGAAGGTGATATGAATTATATTTAATTTGGTATTTTAAAGGTTGAAATATCACTATTATAAACTTGAGTGGCATAATCGACTCAGCATGGTATTGTATATTTTCCTACCTGTTATCCAGAGTCCTAAACAAGAGACGGTATGTAAATACTTAGGAGGTGTGGGGCTTTTCAAAATTTATTGCACTGTCTGGCCCTGGCAATATATTTAATTAGATATATGAAACTCCAATGCATGATAGGAGCAAACTCTCTCATGATCTGGGAAGACTATCAATTTCTTTAAATTGTGAATAGTTAACACACTTTAGCATGTTCAGTGACATAACCATGTCACGATTTTATAAAAAAATCTTTCATCTAGGCATCCAATAATATTTCGTCAACACTCGGTTCACTGAAAGGATTGATCCATGCCTTGTGAACGTGTTTTTTTCCAGTAAATTCCAGCACAGTGCTACTTCTTTGAAAATTATGGATCGACAGTATGTCTTGTGTCACAACTCCAACCTGGGCAGGGGTGTCCAGTGTGCCTCTTCATGCTGTTCTTCCGAAATTCCCCAATATCAGTTCCACAATCAATACACCGATATAGGCCTACCTGAAAATAAAATGCAAACAAATAAAATCAAATATAAAATTAATATTTTGACGTTTTTGCCCATATTTCGGATATAAATTTTTACACAAATGAATCTTTTGGATATTAAACAATTATTGAAATTAATAGTTTATCAAGGATCACAATTTTGCTTTTCTGAATTTCTTGGTGAAGTTGCCACACATGCCATAGTTGTACAGTGTCCTCTTTTGAGCAGAATTTGTTGTGGAAATGTCAGGAACGAACGAGCATGTTCAGGTGGTGGTTTTACATTTTTCAACTTAACAAACACAGTCACAGGTTTAATTAAACTTGGTTGTTTTTTGAACTTCAATGAGTAACATGAAAGACAACCACGGAACATCACAGTGAACAATCTTACCAGATGTGTTGTTGTTGTCGAATGTCGTCGGACGCACATCAGCCCGGCGGCCTTTGGGGTAGGGTATTCGGACACATGATTCACACGTCATCATCAAATGGCAGTAAGAGTGTTGCCCAAACGTTTGTCAGACTACCAAGTGTATAATTAAAAGCATCCATTTACGACATACTGGTTGAACCAGAACTGAACAGAAGTACAACGAACACCCGCCAACAACTTTTGAAACAGCGAAATTTGGCGCTATTCTTGCAGGGGAAATTCATTCAGTATCATCACTCAGGCGGATGGTAGAGTCTGTTGTTATTGTGTCTGTTTTGGATGTACCGACCGACGAATCATGTTGTTGTTCAATGATAAGAATATCATTTTAGTTGTTTTGAATTAGCGTCTGCTCTCTCTCTCTCTCTTCCCGCGACTTCCCCCAACCTCTCAATGCTACGCGCCAAAAATAAACGGCTCGAGAAGTGTATGTATAAAAACTCGGACTTCAACCTAAAATCGGACCTGTGGATCAATTATTTTTCTTTCATGAGAATACTACCAATTCTCACTTAGAATACTGAACTGTCTGAAGAATAAAATAATTCTTGTCGTTTGTAAGGACAGTAATTAGTCTTAATTAAACTTGTCACGATACTTCTAATTTTGGAGTCCGCTTCCGGATTTTTGGAGTTTCGATTCCGAATTTTTTGCAAATCGGCAATACATCTGGCCTTTGCTAGGGTTCAGTTCGTGGATTCATATTTGCGTGAACTCTGTAAATAAACTGATCAAGTCTATGTTGTCTAAAAAGTATCACTGCGAAAGCAAAGACTCAGAAGAAAGAAATATTTGAATACTTGGGCTACATCAATGTTTAAAACTGCTGCTGATTTCACAAGACTCTAAAACTCCCGCGACTTTGAATGGAAATCCAAATGTTGAATACAACAACAACATGCCGAATTATATCCGTCCCATCATGTTAGAAACTGTGGATAGTTTTGTTTCCTTTAACTTATTCCAGTTTAACTTAAGGACTTTGTTTCTTTTGCAAAAGCCATGTGACAGAGGTCTGGTGTAATAATTTTATTAATTTGATTTATTTAGAGTTTGCCTTTCCAAAAATAAATAAATAAACAAAAAAATAAATCACTGAGTTATTTTTTTTTTTTTACTCCAAAGAAAGGTAAGGTAATATTTTTTCAAAGGATAATCCTTAAAGTATTAATGAACTAATGAGAACAAAAGTATAACAATAGTGAGAAACGAACATATATTTTGAGCCTTGGATACGTAGTGAAAATGATAAGTACTGATTACGGTTCATGTTAGTTTGGTGAGGTTCTGCTTGAGAAACTATAAGATAACTTTTGTTCATAAGATTTTGACTTGTATAATATGTCTATTTTTGAGAGTTGAATTAAAACAGAACTTGATTGAACTTTCATTTGTTTGTTATGTCATTTACATGTAGTGCATTTGGCTGTATTGGGGAATGCTGTATTTGATGCCATTGAAATTGTGCTCTCTTATATGTAGTACATTATCTTACATTGCTATGTCCAATACGGCCTGGACCTGTATAAATGTATATCCTATTATTGAAAAATAATCTAAGTCCAATCCATGTCAAAAATAATCAAAGTCCACAAACTCCGTGTCCTTCCGTGTCAACACGGAGAAAGCTCCGTGTGGATATATTCAGCTTACACAGAAATTTTGCAGTTCCGTGTTGTTCCGTGTAAATTCCGTGTAGCTCCGTGTGAATGCGGAGATTTGAGCTACGGGTCAGTAGTTGGTGACGACACTGGCACTGTTGACCGATGCGCCACACTTGACGATGAATGTGACACATTAGACTGACACGACACACTTGGTGATTGATGTGACACATTTGACTGTGACACTATTGATGATGGATGCGACACATTTGACTGAGGCGACACAATTGATCGATGAGACACATTTGACTGATGCGACACAATCGGTGATGGATGTAACACATTCTGTGGCACAGGAACCAGATGTTTTCTGTTCCTTCTCACGATACCACCGCTGGTCTGTATGGTGTAGGAGCGTGGTGTTGACGCTTTATTAAGGACTGTACCCCTAGAATGTCTGGAATATGGATCAGTGAGCCACACAGCATTTCCCGGTTGTAGTTCTGGAAGTGGTTGAGTGCGATGACGTCGATTGTAGTTTGCAGTCTGCTGATTTTTGATCTTCCTCTCTCTCAGTTGAACATTTTTGCGATTTGGCAGTTTGGGCGCAAGCTGTGATGGAAAGACTGGGACGGTCGTACGGAGTTTCCGACCCATTAACAGTTCTGCTGGGCTATACCCATTTGCGATTGGAGTAGCTCTGTAGGCCAGAAGAGCTAGGTATGGGTCTGTAGCTTTCTTCAACAGCATCTTGACTGTTTGAACTGCACGTTCGGCTTCTCCATTACTCTGGGGGAATCTAGGACTACTTGGCACATGGACAAATCCATACTGTTTCGCGAATTTGTCGAATTCTGCTGATGTGTACGGTACATTGTCAGATCGGAAAACCTCAGGTATTCCATGTCTGGCAAATATTGATTTCAAATGTTCAATAACACGTGGTGCTGACAGAGAGTTCAGGAGAGCAATTTCTGCAAATCTTGAATAGTAATCCACGACAATGAGGTAAGTTTTTGAGTTTAACTCAAATAGGTCAGATCCGACGACCTGCCAAGGTCGTTCTGGTATCTCTGTAGTCATCAAAGGTTCTGGGCGATTAACCGTTTCTTTACTGCAAGTTTCGCAGCTTTTCACTACGGTCTCGATCTGTGTACTGATCCCTGGCCACCAGACGGATTGTTTAGCTCTCTCGCGCGTTTTGTTGATGCCGAGATGCCCTTCATGAAGTTTTCCCAGTATATCATTCCGCATACATGTAGGAATCACAATCCGACGGCCCATGAGTAGAAGATCCTTTTGAACAGTCAGTTCGCCAGAAACCTGCCAATATGGTTTCAGTGTAGAGGACAGAGTGTTTTTCACTGGCCATCCTTCTCTGGAGAGTTTGATTACTTCCTGTAGGACTGGATCCGCTTTTTGCTGGTTCCGAATTTCCTGTAATCTGTCTTCAGTTGCTGGTAGACCTTCCATCACTGCATTTACGAAAAAGTTGGCTTCTTGATCCAAATCTAGATCTGCTCGACTGGCACTAGTCGGTAAGGGAGCTCTTGATAGAGCATCGGCAGTGACGAGATATTTCCCTGGGATGTGGTGGACTGTGAATTTGAATTGCATGAGTCGCATGCGAAATCTCTGGATGCGAGGAGGCATAGTGTCGAAGTCTTTGCTTGTGAGCAAAGGTACTAGTGGCTTGTGATCTGTCTCTATGTCAATGGTTTTACCAATGATGTATTGGCTGAAGCGTTCACATGCCCAGGTTATGCCCAAACATTCTTTTTCTATCTGAGCATATCTCGTTTCTGTGTCCGTTAACGAGCGTGAAGCATATGCTACAGGCTGAAACTGTCCGTTTGCCTGTTTTTGCAGTAAAACTGCCCCGAGACCGTACGATGACGCGTCTGACGAGATGCACGTTTCACGTTTTCCATCATAGTGAGCCAATACTGGTGCGGATGAAAGCTCAGATTTCACGTCTGTGAATGCTTGTTGTTGGGGTTTGTCCCATGTCCACACATTATCCTTTGTAAGAAGGTCACGTAATGGTTTAGTCTTATCAGCCAAATTTGGTGCAAATTTCCCCAACTGGTTGGTCATTCCAAGAAATCTTCTGAGTTCTGTCGTATTTCTCGGAGGTGGTAAATCCACGATAGCCTGGACTTTGTCTGGATCTGCACGGATACCATCACCGTTGATGATGTGGCCCAAAAATGGGAGTTCAGGCTTGGAAAATTCGCACTTATCGTTGAGGGTTATGCCAGCTTCCTCAAGGCGATCCAGAACTGCAGCTAAGCGTTCGTCATGTTGGACCTGAGTTTCGCCTGCCACCAGCACATCGTCCATCAGACAAACCACACCTGGTAGGCCGTCTAGCGTTTGCATCATTTTCTTCTGAAATACTTCTGGTGCCGAGGTGATTCCGAATGGTAATTTGTTGAAGAAAAATCGGCCAAAAGGTGTAACAAATGTTGTCAGTAATGCTGATTCCTTTGACAGGGGCACTTGCCAAAATCCCGAGTTGGCGTCAAGTTTTGAGAACACTTTGGCACCGGCTAGCTGAGCTAGAGTTTCATCGACTGTTGGCAGTGGGTGGATTTCTCTACACACACTTTCATTTAATTTGGTCAGGTCAACACAAATTCTGACTTTGTTGTTTGGTTTTGGAACCACTACCATGCCTGCACACCATTCAGTGGGTTGATCAACTGGAGATATCACACCTAATTTCTGCATTCTAGTCAGTTCCTCTCTAACTGCTGACATCAAGGGTAATGGAATGCGGCGAGGTGTGTACAGTGCGAATGGTTTCGCTCCCTCTCTCAGCTTGATGTGGTACTCTCCCTGGATGACACCTAGGCCACGAAATAGTTGTGGATATTTCTGTTTGTATTTCTCTTTTTCAGAAAGTTCATGAACTCGTGCAGCGAGATCAAGTGCATCTATCACTGGCCTACCTACTAGAGGGGTTTCTAGGTGTTTGACTACATAGACATCCTGTGTTACAGATTTGTCTCCCTTGGCTAGGATAGTGGAGAATTTACCACACACGTCAAGCAGTATACCGCCTGGCCCATACAACACTTTGGATGGGGGACTGAGAACACTTTTACTGCCTGGTAATGATTGATACAGTTTTTCGGGAACCACTGTCACATCTGCTCCAGTGTCAATCTTGAATGTAACCGTTGTGTTTTCCAGAAATAAATTCACTTTCCATTTGTCGTCATTGTTTGGTGTATTTATTTCTCCTAAAAATGCGTACTGCATACTACTATTTTCATCCAATTCATCCTCGGGGTTATTTCTCCTGAAAATGCGTACTGCATACTACTATTTTCATCTGATTTGTTCTCATGGGTTATTTCTCCTAAAAATGCGTACTGCATACTACTATCTTCATCTGATTCGTTCTCGTATGCTCCTACCGCGTTCACGCTAGGGCGTTTCCCGTAACAAAGGGATGAAAAATGTCCCCGTTTTTTACACTTCCCACAAGTTGATGAAAAGGCTGGGCATTTTTCCTTTGGGTGATACGGAGAACGTCCACAACGACCACAAGTGTTACTCCTGTTTTCATGGTAACGATTCTGAAAGTTTCCGCGTTGGAATGTTTGCTTAGACTTGGCACTGTCAGAAGATACCCGTTTCTTTTGCCACGTCTTCTTTTTGTAACCTTGGTTACCAGTATTTACACTATCAACATTTCTGGATGTAGCACCTGACGCTTCAAAGTTATTACGTAATTGTGGTTGTTGCTTTTTGACAGCTTCAGATTGTCGAGTCTGAGTCATGGCTTTTTCTAGAGTTAGTTCAGGGTCAAGCTGCAACTTTTCACTAAGTTTTGCATCTTTCAAACCCACGACCAAATTGTCTCTTATCATTTGATCATGCAGGTCACCATAGCCACATTTTTCTGCTAAACAGTACAAAGAGGTGATAAAATTGTCCACTGATTCACCTTCTTCTTGGCGGCGATTGTTAAATTTCGCTCGCTCGTAAATAGTATTCCGTTTTACGACGAAGTGTTGCTCAAATCGAGCTTTGACGGTTTCATAGTCTTTTGACTGTCCGCCAGTTAGATTGAACGATGTTAGGATATCGTCCGCTTCGTCGCCCATAGAGTAAATCAATGTGTTTACCTGCTTTTCTTTGGAATCCTCTGCGAGTCCCGATGCTTGGAGAAATCTGTCGAATCTTCTTATCCATTTCGGCCATTCTTCAGGCTGGCGAAAATTCAATTTGCTCCGGCGGGAGTAGTTGAAACGAGGCCATTTTTTAAAATGGGTTTTCTGTCTCTGTTTCACTGAAATAACTCACATAAGTTGTTTCCAAAGTTTGCTTGGGTTATAACAATCCCGATTCTGACACCATGTGGAGTTGTCAGGTAATTATAGTGCCGGATGGCAATGATGAACACGGAACACGTTTTGTAGTACTGTATCAAGCGAAGCCATGTTATGTTAAAACTCCCGGATGTTACCAATACAGAGCTAGGCGCAACATATAGAGCTGGCTGCTTCATAGCCGCATATTAAGAGGCGCATGCTGAAGGTATAGCATAGGCTGATACCACATTTATCGCAAGTCTCTTGATGCATCGATGATGTGTACTAAATTTTACATCGAGCACTTGAACGGTATCAGAGATAGAGATCATTAATGATTTTGCATAAATTAAAGATGGCCGTCCATCCTTCCTGCCACTCAGAGGAAATGATTTGATTATTCACTGAAAGTCTCCTGATACATCGATGCTGTATACCAAGTTTCGTATAGATCACTTAAATGGTATCAGAGATACATATCATTAGAGATTTTGCATAAATTAAAGATGGCCGCCACGGTTTCCACTGAATCAGGGAAACTGGTTTGGTCATTTTGAAGTTTCTTGATGCATCGAAGATCTATACCAAGTTTCACACTGAACAGTGAAATGGTACCCAAGATACACAAGATTAATGGCTTCACATAAATTAAAGATGGCTGCCAAAGTTTCCAACCAATCGCTCCAGATTCAATAGGGTTGTGTCACGAGCATATGGATGTGCACTGCAAGCTTGGCCTGCCTAGGGTAAGTCATTCTAAAGATATCTTGGTAACAAGGAAGCTATGATGGTTTCGCATCAATTAAAGATAACCAAAGTTTCCAACCAATCGGGTAAAGATTCTATAGGGTTCTAGGTCACGAGCATATGGATGTGCACTGCAAGTTTGGTGTGCCTAGGGTAAGTCGTTCTAAAGATATCTTGGTAACGAGAAAGGTGTGACGGACGGACATACATGATGACAATACCCTTCGGCCAAATTTTGGCCGAGGGATAAAAATCATAGATGATCGATCTCCGATAGGGTAATCGATTTACACTGTATTAGAGGAATTACCACACGGATGGACAAAGTGATCGGTATATGCCCCCTCTAATTAGAGAAATGTAACCACAGAAGACAATGTGACAATGCCATGTTGGATGTCCTATCTTCCAATGTGATCCATATGTCCGATGATTCCTTCAGTCTAAGGTTTATTCACCCTATGAGGAAAGAGTAGGTAAGGAGTTGTCGGTGGTGCAATTGAGATAATCCTGATAGTACTCATCTGGTACACTGTAAGGTCCCTGATATCCATAACAAGCAGCCACCTGGTACACTAGAAGGTCCATGATATCAGTTACATGTACCCACCTGGTACACTCTATAGCCCATGATATCAGTTACACGTACCCATCTGGTACACTATAAAGTCCATGATATCCATAACAAGTACCCACCTGGTACACTATAAGGTCCAAGATATCAGTTACAAGTACCCATCTGATACACTATAAGGTCCCTGATATCAGTTACAAGTACACACCTGATACACTATAAGGTCATCAGTTACAAGTACCCATCTGGTACACTATAAGGTCCCTGATATCAGTTACAAGTACACATCTGGTACACTATAAGGTCCATCAATATCAGTTACAAGTACCCATCTGGTACACTATAAGCTCCCTGATATCAGTTACAAGTACACATCTGGTACACTATAAGGCCCATGATATCAGTTACAAGTACCAATATGGTACACTATAAGGTCCATGATATCAGTTACAAGTACCCACCTGGTACACTATAAGGTCCATTATATCAGTTACAAGTACCCATCTGGTACACTATATGGTCCCTGATATCAGTTACAAGTACACATCTGGTACACTATAAGGTCCATGATATCAGTTACAAGTACCCACCTGGTACACTATAAGGTCCTTGATATCAGTTACAAGTACCCATCTGGTATACTATAAGGTCCATGATATCAGTTACATGTACCCATCTGGTACACTTAAATAAGGTCCCTGATATCAGTTACAAGTACCCATCTGGTACACTATAAGGTCCATGATATCAGTTACAAGTACCCACCTGGTACACTATAAGGTCCATGATATCAGTTACGAGTACCCATCTGGTACACTCTACGGCCCATGATATCAGTTACGAGTACCCATCTGGTACACTATAACCCATGATATCAGTTACAAGTACCCACCTGGTACACTATAAGGTCCATGATATCAGTTACAAGTACCCACCTGGTACACTATAAGGTCCATGATATCAGTTACAAGTACCCATCTGGTACACTTAAATAAGGTCCCTGATATCAGTTACAAGTACCCATCTGGTACACTATAAGGTCCATGATATCAGTTACAAGTACCCACCTGGTACACTATAAGGTCCATGATATCAGTTACGAGTACCCATCTGGTACACTCTACGGCCCATGATATCAGTTACGAGTACCCACTTGGCACAATACAAGGTCCATGATATCAATTACAAGAGTGAAATGACAAAATTCATTTGATCAGTCCAAACTGATATCGTGATCAGTGAGATAATATATTACATTACATGTAGTAATGCTAACTTCTGGACATGATCCCTACATGGATATTCTCTACCCTTGCTGTCCACCACCACCAAGGTTCAGGTGTACCAGAAGTCATTAATAGCGGATTTCCTTACCTTTCTTCTTAGTCGTCACAATATTCACGAGTCTCTTCAAAAGTCGTTCAGCAGATTTGTGGCCATTTGTGTCTGGTTCATGTTTCTCCATGATCAATTTATGTGATATTCCTCCCAAGTCGATGAACAATTGAGCACTGTATACGTATATGACCCGTATGTAAATTCTCACAGAACAAGATCACTGGATTGAGATTCTAACCATGTCAATACCATATGGCTCATCTATTCACCCCTTGGCAAATCTGTCTGCTTCAAATTAAAGTTACAGCGCAGTTATAACAAAACATAACAAGCAGAATATTTTCAATTCTCATACAATGAATATATGAACATTTGGTCCCCAGCAGTAATATATCATCGTGTCATGATCAACACAATCAGTTACATGTAGTCCATAGCTTTACTGACATTTTTTTACTATTTCCCAGGGATCCATCACATCTCCTAACAATTTCACTGTAGGTGATTCAACAGGTGATTGATTCAAACTTTCCCTGTTACAAGTGGAAATACAGATATCTGGTAACTCTGGGAAAATAACTAAAACTATCTGAATGTGCAGCAAGCTCTGTAGATCATATAGTCAACAGGTAGCAACTACACAGACTGTTACTCTGGTATATGTGACCACTCTTAGTATAGGATAACTAGTTCAACACAGCAAGACCCTGATAAACCATGAGTCCTACACTCATCTATTGATCTCCATCGATCATCCGTTGTGGGTTTATGATGCCCAGGTGTTCTACCAATAAAATTCAATTATATGAAAACAGTCTTATCACCCATAGATCTCAACAGGGATTGGGGGCTTTCATTGAAAGCAGACAGTGATACTGGTTCAGGGTCACATATGTAAAATTATAAGGAAATTATTCAATTCAGTTCTGAAGAGATCAAGCATGGATCTGCCCATTCAAGTCAATGGTAAACATACATACAGGTAAGTCAATCAAAGTTCTTCCAGGTAAATTGCATGCCTCCCATGCACAATTCCACATATTTCCGGAATTGATAAGGCATGTAAGGAGGACATCCAGGAGAATTGTACCACATGTCAACAAGACAGCTGTTGGTCTGACTGGAATAAACTCATTACACAGACAGTCCAATAATTAGATGTAGATGTACAAACTAATCCACATAATTGCCTCTATTTCTCCTGCTAACATGTACAACATTACATGTACATCTACCAGCATGTCCAGTATATATGTGTAGGCCTTTTTATGTAGTTTGACCGAGTCTCCTACCATATAATAATGTCTGTAGTACTGTTACCCTTGACCTTGCCCTTGACAAACAATACTTTTGTATAGGACATTTCTATTGTGTCAACTGAAACAGATCAAACCCAGTGTCCAATACTGGTACCTGTGAAGTTAAACTTGCCTGTACACGAATTCCTGAAGAGAGGTTTTCCATGTCATGGACCAGTGGTTCCTCAAGTTATAATCTTTAAGGATACGGAGTCCTCCTGCAGAAACTTTTACACACCCTCTAGCATTTATCTTTATTCAGCTAAAAATATGCTTTATAGCCTGTGGTAATGTATATAGTTTTTGAAATTGCATTTGCTAAGGATTCCAAATAAATAAATTTGTTCGCTGTAAATCGGTACATGTAGGTTGTGAAGACTTGCACATTTAAAAACAAATAATTTTAAAAAAGAGCCTTCATTTTAAATGGCTATTTATAAAAAAAGTATTCAACTTATAGTAACTTACATCATCATTTCCTGTAGAAGACAACTCCAACAGAAATCCGTGTCTCGGTTTTGTCAATTTTGGTCTACTTATTTTATTGACATTTTAACTCCAAAGTTCAAAATGGTGAGTTGCTCGATTTTGTAAAGAAATATTCAATTAAAAGTCAATAGAATGATAACTAAACCAAAATTGATAAAACTGAGACACAGATTTCCTGTTTGAGTTGTTTTCTCAGAAAATGATGAAGTAAGTTATGAATACTTTGAATACTTTTTTGAAAATAGCATTTAAAAATTTGAATTAAATTTTAAATTAATTTTTTTCAAAATATCTTCATAACCTAAGTGGTTTACAGTGAACAAAATTATATATTTGCAATCATTAAGAAATGTGCTTTCAAGAAATATATACATTATCATAGCTATAAGTCATACTTTTAGCTGTATAAAGACATGTTCTAGAGGGTGTGTAAAAGTGTGTGTAGGAGGGATCTGTACCCTTAAGGGGATGACACGTACAATGACAATTATTTGAAAGTCGTTTAATAAGAGTCCCTCAGTATTCGGTGTATTCTGTTTGAATGTAGTAATAATATATATCAAAATGTTCCTTGTCCCATGGAAAATCCCACAATTACATGTTTGACATGTAATAAATAATGAGAGATCCTGAAGAATCTTGGCGCCCACCATTGTCCGATAATTGTAAGCTAATGACAAGAGAATCTTTTTGTCCATTGTTACTAAGAACAAACGAATGATTTGTAATTTTGTTTGCAGAATTTCGAATTTGAGCGAAAAAGATCGAAAAACTGGGACACTGGACAGTGGAAAACTTCTCGATTTCTAGAAACTGTACTTGATGTTGGTTGTTATAGTACAAGTGAAATGAGCAAGTTAGAAATGAGTTAGTCTGAAAGTGAATGTCCAGAGGATCCTTCATCTTCATTTTGTAGTATTTTTATTTTTTTTCCGCACTTGTCATCATTGGGTACTGGAAGCAAAGACAAATCTTTGACACTTTCGCATGAGCCATACTTAAGATTTTATAATTAGAAACGAATGCTAATTCTGTTCTGTTTACTGGGCTAGTTTGAGTTATCTCTTTTAAGATACCATGCTCAAAAATGGTAAGATTGTATAAAACTTAATCCTGAAGGGATCCGGTCTGTGCAGTAATATTGAAACTTTGAAAGTGTCTGAATCCTGATTATCTGCTTTGGTTGGAAACACGCAGTAGTCTACAGTTGTCGAGTTGTGACGTTGTGTCACAAGAGTGACGTCCCTTCGTGTAGCCGACCCGTCTAACTGATTTAAAATTTGAAGAAATTCATCTTAATTCAGAATCATTTGAACTCCTTCATATGGAAGGTGAAGGTATGGATATTCTCTATAGTGAATATATAGAATATGCTCCACCGTTTGATCCACCTACTCTTGTGATGCAACGTCACAACTCGGGCATACAGTATTAATTTAAAGCGTAACTTGGATTTCCGAATTGGACCAAAAAAGGTATCTTGCGCAACTGGACCACAAGGGGAACCTGTGTACCAAATTTGAGAAAGATCCATGTAGTAGTAGTTCCTGAGAATTCATGATAAAATTTCATGGGGAAATTCAAAATGGCCGCCTGGTGGGCATATTACATTTTCGAATCAGACCGAAAAAGGTATCTTGCACAACTAGACCCCAAGGGGAACCTGTGTACCACATTTGACAAAGATCCATGCAGTAGTAGTTCCTGAGAATTCATGATAAAATTTCATGGGGAAATTCAAAATGGCCGCCTGGTGGCCATATTGGATTTTCGAATCGGACCAGAAAAGGCACAACTAGGCATCAAGGGAAACCAGTTTACCAAATTTGAGAAAGATCCATGCAGTACTTCCTGAGAAATCACGATAACAGAGTTTCATGGGAAAAGCTAAGATGGCTGCCTGATGGCCATATTGGATTTTTGAATCAGAACGAAAAAGGTATCTTGCACAACTAGACCCCAAGGGGAACCTGTGTACCAAATTTGAGAAAGATCCATGCAGTACTTCCTGAGAAATCATGATAACAAAGTTTCATGGGGAAATCCAAGATGGCTGCCTGATGGCCATATTGGATTTTCGAATCAGACCAGAAAAGATATCTTGCACAACTAGACCCCAAGGGGAACCTGTGTACCCAATTTGAGAAAGATCCATGAAGCACGACCCATGGAGCCATGTGATCCCGGAGTGTACATGTAAGTTCATTGAGAGGCATCATGGCGTAGTGTAGAACGAACGAAGCCATGTACAGGTACATGTACATGCAAATCAGTTTGTACAATGGGGAAATGCTATGGATTATTTCTATCCAATCTCCAACTGCCTATTGTGGCCCATTCATTCACATCCTGTCCTGTCTGTGCTTGGTCTGAAATGAAGCTGCCTAATCAATTGCCCGTTGACACATATATGTCCTTCGGTCCACATTTCAGTAGGATTGGCCAAAAGGCATGACTATAGTTCTCAAATGATTGGAGTCGACTACCTAAAGAATCGTAACATTTCACAACAGGAAATGTTATGTCAGTGATCCGATCACCAATTACATATACGATTACTACAATGACTGACGTTTGACAAAACTAGTTTTGACAACATTGAACGAGTTTTCCGACCAACAAAAATACAGAATACATGGCACGAGATACAGTGTGTCGGAAACTGGTACTCTGGAGCTACAGCGCTATAAATGTTTTCTCTTTGGATTTAGACCACTGTAGAACTGCCATGATCATAACAACTGATATTAATAATATTGAGAACTGAGCTACAATCTGTTCACCGAAAAAATTTTTTACGCAACACACAACAAAACTAGTATTTATATTAATATAGTTTATTTTGGCAAATAAGGTTTTGCTTGCAACACCTGCCCATGTCACTGCTTGTGACACAGGCGAAGAGGAGTGTTGCTTGTAACACCCAATGTCACAGCAAGGTGGTGTTGCTTGTAACACCAAATGTCGCAGCAATGTGGTGTTGCTTGTAACACCAAATGTCGCAGCAATGTGGTGTTGCTTGTAACACCGCATGTCGCAGCAAGGTGGTGTTGCTTGTAACACCGAATGTTGCAGCAATGTGGTGTTGCTTGTAACACCGAAAGTCGCAGCAATGTGGTGTTGCTTGTAACACCGAATGTCGCAGCAATGTGGTGTTGCTTGTAACACCGAAAGTCACAGCAATGTGGTGTTGCTTGTAACACCGCATGTCGCAGTATTGTGGTGTTGCTTGTAACACCGAATGTCGCAGCAATGTGGTGTTGCTTGTAACACCGAAAGTCGCAGCAATGTGGTGTTGCTTGTAACACCGCATGTTGCAGCAGGTATGTGGCGTTGCTTGTAACACCGCATGTCACGCAGCAATGTGGTGTTGCTTGTAACACCGCATATCGCAGCAAGGTGGTGTTGCTTTTAACACTGAATGTCGCAGCAATGTGGTGTTGCTTGTAACACCGTGCTTGTACCAGCGGTCCGTGCTACTGCTGTAGGTAAGATTAGCAATAGGATTGAAATAGAGGCTGCTGCTTTATGCTTAAAGTGTAAAATAGCGCTACATTTATCATGATTTGGAAAAGAAAGCCAAGCCATCTTGGCGTGATACCCATAGGAAAGTTTAACAAGTAAAGCCAGAGGTGATGTGACTGAAGGTGGAGGAGGGTTGTTCATTTTCAAATGGCACGTCTGCCTGCTAGGCATGCTAACAGCCGACTGACGACGCAGTTAGGGAGGCGAGATGAGCTGACCGCATGGCAATCTATGATTGGCTGGCCAAATCGTGTGGCGATTTAATTGGTTCCCTTGTCACGTGCAGACATGCACATCACGTGTTGCCCAAAATGTACTCAATGCCATGTCATTGAGTCCCAAACTGTAAATTTGGAAAAAAAATTCTAGTCTCATGGTCGACTTTCCCGCATTGAGGCACACGATAGGGTTGAACCATTTGCATTACAAAAACATTCAGTTGATCTAGCTGACTGAATTTTCGTTCTTGTCCGAGCAGACCCTCTAATTAATTTCACCTGCACAGGTGAGAGATTCCTGTTCTTTTGAAGCTCTCATACCTTCTGGTAATGTTTTTCAAATGGCGATATTTTATTCAAACCACAGCCCATGTTGAGCATCTTTTACTGGTTGTGATCAATCAGCTGGTCATGCAGATGGGTTTTGCATGCTATCATGTTATTTGAGTTTCCCCCATTATGGGGTACATGTACCTTCATTTATTTGTTATTCAAAACAAAAAACAATCAAATTGAATTTCCAATCTTAATTTCTGGTAGACTCAATTCACACAAAATGTATAGACCGAGACAATTACTGATAAGAAAATATTGTTTTCAAATATTTTCAAAATAATTTTCATAGTCTTTGTCATAGCAGACCAATATAGATTTTTCTGGACTGCAAGGCATTGAATATAGTTTGTGAGGCATGCTACACATCTCAGTCTTTCTCAGACATTTATAGGATCAGCCTTATTATCATTAATTATTATATGTAGTCACTGTGTCACGTTTTTACCCCTAATATCCATCTACATATATAGATCTATAGTTTGTGCAGGATAGCAGCTCCCACTGCATCTGTAATTAGGCATTACCAGCTACCTCTAGTACTATTATTATAGATGGACAAACAGTAAACTATTACTTCAGCAAACACACAGGTCTCATTGTATTGACATTACTGAGTTCCCGCTGTTACATGTAATGACATACTGACAGCTCACACTGCTATTGACATACTGACAGCTTCCGCTGTTACCGACATAGTGACAACTTCCACTGTTATTGATATTACTGACAGCTACCGCTGTTATCGACATACTGACAACTCCCACTATTATTGGCATACTGACAGCTCCCACTGTTATTGATATTACTGACAGCTTCCGCTGTTACCGACATACTGACAACTTCCACTGTTATTGATATTACTGACAGCTACCGCTGTTATCGACATACAACTCCCACTGTTGTTGGCATACTGACAGCTCCCACTGTTATTGACATACTGACAGCTTCCACTGTTATTGGCATATTAACAGCTTCCACTGTTACTACAGCAGATACACAGCTTCTGCTGTTATTGACACTACTGACAGTTCCCGCTGTTACTGGTTTATTGACAGCTCCCACTGTTACTACAGCAGACACACAGCTTCTGCTGTTATTGACACTACTGACAGTTCCCGCTGTTACTGGTTTATTGACAGCTCCCACTGTTACTACAGCAGACACACAGCTTCTGCTGTTATTGATCATGCCACGCGGCAGTAACTACCCGCAGACATGGAAGTTACAATAGTGTGACGTACCTTCAGGAAAGTTTTAAATCTCGCATATTGGGAGCTATGCAATCACACATAGTGAGAGTATACCATTTGCGTAAGACACCTGCTCCTCTTCCCAACGAGCACTATTAATTCGTATCGAATATGCGTGGGGTAATGGACTGAAGACTGAAACATGAGCCTAATTCTCCCCGTGGCGGAATCCGCGTCTTCTACAAGGATCCTTTCACACAACAGCCCCCAAGATATCTACAGGTGACGGTTAGATACCACACCCTCAAGAACAGCTCCTCACCCAATTTTCTCGGATAAATCTCCATCCAGACTATTCGGCCAGGAAATCTAACGGGGATGTTTACAAGCATGCTCAGGCAGATTAGAGGTCTGCGCCAGATCTCTGCATCCTTTCTTCTCAATATTTACACAAGCTCTGTGGGACCCATCTGTCGTATGCCGCATCGGTCCAAATGACAAGTGTATTTTCAAGATGCCCAAATATGGACATAACAAAACAGCAAACACTGGTTCTCAAAATCAATGCATCCTGTATCTCTGGGAAAACAGATAAGTCCATATTCTTCCCAAGGCGGAGATACAGAATATACTACACGACGAAATCATTGTGGATCTGTCCCCTCGAGGATAACATTGTACTTTTGTGATTTGAGACCATCAGACCATGGGAGACAAGACACTGGACAGAGCGTAGAACATATAGTCGATCTCCAATGCAACAGCAACATCACATGTAATGAGGTGTCCGGTCACCCAGTCAGTCTCCGGTGGGGTGAGCAACACACGGAATCAATCTTCCCATAGTTACTGATCCATTCCAGGTATGGTACCTCACAAACTATCTTCCTGGCACTGTTCGGGGTGGAAGGGAGGTGACACTCACGGACCAGGAGAATCACTACTGCGTAAGTACACGAAGGAGCCAGGGTTAACCGACTACCATCAGGCCTGAGCGTACAACCCACACGGTCTCGGAGAGAATTATTAAGACACAGTTATAGTAGAGAGAGAAATATAGGGCACAGGCCTCCAAGGTCCTGAGTAGCAATGGTTCAGGAAGTCGCATTCCACAATAAAATCCGTATTCCATCTGGCGCATGTGGTGGGGTTTAAAGGTTAATCCGTTCTGTTCCACCCAAGACAAACAGGATCTCAAACCCAGTCACAAAAAGGGGCTCAATCCTCTTGGCAGAACCCACAGTGACCAATCGACCATGCCACCTTTGGAGATGGAACGTTTATCATCAGACATCACAAGCAAATTATGACGAAGCGGATACCCTTGCAAAATGTGCTGCAGAGGAGGCCAACATCTTTGCCATGCAGGGCAGCACGAACGCAACTCATGAAAGCGCAATAGAGACGCCGAGGGGGAATCATTTCGACAGGGGCATATCCCTCCATAAGATCCGCCCAACAATGCAAATCTTTCCCAGCAAACGAGTTTCTCTGTAATTAGGGCTATAGCAAGATAGCTTAGCTGAAGGTTGCCTAAGGATAGACTCCATAGTTTCGTAGTAATGGCCGCTGTCTACTTTCATAATAGGGTAGACCGTTCATTTTCTTCTACGTCATAATTTTTCTTGCATTTCTGGTAGCTTGTACCTAGAGCACCATTCTGTTAGCATTGTCAGTGCTGCAAACTGGCATATACGGATCTATGGCTGGGTTGATCTACCAATGATCGGGGGGTCATGGAGTAAATTTTGTCCTACCTCGTGCCCTG
>JAVTVY010045785.1:0-20896 GCA_036873755.1 Hanleya hanleyi | reverse complement strand
AGCGCACAAGACACAGACAGGATGCTTACATGGTGCAATAAAGACAAGTGATACTACAGGGCTAGACATCACATATCAAGTTCCTGTTGCTTCTCAGCAAAATGCATTGAAGCAACAGGAACCTGAACCCACCCAACCACCCACGACAATACTTGAATAAGTATAAGGAAACAAAGAAGAGAAGGGAATTCACAAAATTAACTGAAGATAAAGCAAAACATCTAGAAAAGAAAAGGCTGTTTGACAGGGATCAACAGTGGAAATGCAGAGAAAAGAAATGGTTACTATCAACTTCCACTAGTGAAAATAGTTCAAGAGCATATTCAGCAAAGCATTCCTTGATTAGGGCTACCAACCGGGAGAAGAGTCCAATTTTCAAGTTAGGATTTTCTTCCTTGAATAAAGTAATAATATAATAACAGATGTGCAGAAAAATAAATTAACACATTAATTAGTTTGCTGGATAACAAAGCCAGCACAGTGTGACTCCCGTGACAAAGAAACTATGACTCCCTTGATAGCCTTTTAAGAAGATTTTCTACCAAATATACATGTAATACAGTTAGATTTAATATTAACCAGGTTTTAGTTGTTGTTATGACAGATGAGTGAGTGAGTGAATAGAATTTAACGTCGCTTTCAACAATATTTCAGCTATATCGCGACGAACCAACTAAGCACCACCCAGCCCAGCTGCATTCCTACTACTTCAAAGAAGAAATCTTTGAAGCAGCATGGACCCTATAAAACACTGATGACAGCACACAAGACACAGACAGGACACTTACATGGTGCAATAAAGACAAGTGATATTACAGTGCTAGACATCACATTATCAAGTTCCTGTTGCTTCTCCGCAAAATACATTGAATCAACAGGAACCCATGCCCACCGGACACCCACCAACCACCCGCTATGACAGATGATTTAGAAACATAAACTGTTTGTCTGTGGATGAGATAGGTCTTGGAGAACAAACAACTACATGTATACTCACATTTGTGACTCCCGTAACATCAAAATGCAGACATGCAGACAGCTCGAGCAGCTTGTAACATGTGACAGTGATGTACATTGTAGCACTGCTGCAACAGAGTGGCCACTAACATATTTTTCGCTAAGTATGTCAGTGTGATTGAACTAGTTCTGAACTGTAAATCTGAAATAGACACCAATCCCGGATGGAAACTAACTCTACAGTTTGAATTCAGTATCGAGTTGTGTTTTGGTTTTTAATTCATCTTTTTATGAGGAACTGGGCAAATGCTGGCTGTATGAAAGAGACCTTGTGCTTCAACTGATCTGTTTTTGTATTATATCTGTTTTCTCATGAATAAAATAATGTAAGACATATATTATGTAAGCTGTTTCATGATAAGGGTACTACTTGTCACGGAGTCACATTTTTCTGTCACGGGAGTCACATAATTTCATTGATCTGTAAGACCATGTGGTTCTTCTTTGTTTATAAATTAATTTATTTATCAATCTTGAAACCTTCAAGTATATTACAGTTTGGACCAACGCCGCATATCTTATCTGGAAGGCTATATAACAAGAACAAAATGGGAAGGCAGTCAATCTTTTTTTGACCGCAGCTGACAGCTGTCACGGGAGTCACGTTTTTCTTTTTCAATTTTTCCTTTGAAGTTGTAACTGAATTGGAATTTTTTTTATTCAAAATAGTGACCTCTCATTACTCTTTAGAATAAGTAAATAACACTGCATATTAGTTTTAGAATTTGGAAGCTATAGCGTTAAACATGCGAATAAATGAGTAGCGATGTCACGGGAGTCACCATGGAATGGCTGGGTTGGCGACGGTCAGATGTAGGGGGTGATCTTGGCCCGATGGCAGCCACAAGTGCACTGGCACTCATCGTGTGAGCTCCAGTTGGTTCTCATGTCAGGGGAGGGTTTTTCAACTATTAAACTGTACATGTAAATATGATAAAATGGATCAAATATTCCTGCTATTACATGTACAAGAAAGGACCTACAACCTACAAGTATAAGCCTACAGACAGTAGGGCCTATATAATTGATGATAATTTTGGTGACAAAGTTCACAGATGTATTTTAAACATCTTCTACAGGTTGGAAAATTTTTCTTGAGGTATATTATACCTTGATCGGGGTATTATACCTCAATCGATGTATAGGGCTATGTCAACTTCAGTTTTATATATTTACGGAAAATGTGGACATTCAGACATATCAAAGAGGGCTTGGATCTGTCAATAGCTACTATGGCCTCACTCTTCCATGAATATCACAGCAACTAATATTGCTTCATTTTATGTGACCAATCATTCTAATTAGCCATTTTAATATGAAACATGAATTTAAATGATATATTATTATGCGAATGAAAATGGCATGTGATGGCATAGTTCCATCTCCATGTTGTGTGCAAACTGCAGAATGAAAGAGGCAATGCCTAGTTAATAAATCGAGCCTAATTCAGAAACCATGCAATCTATAATAGATGTGCACTTAAAAAAACATGCAGCTTCGCAAAAAGATCGAGCCCTTTTGGGTGGCACATCATTTGAGGTTGCACATCATTGAAAAGACTACATAAAAATATGGTTTCTACATTGTATATCAGTGATGTTGAGGTTGGATTAAAAGAAACTATATTATAAAACTTGAAATAAAGATTACATTTCTTTTTCAAAGTACACGTAAGCATATACAGCGCATAGTTAGGGACAATTGACTGTGCAATTTGGACCACGGAACTTCTTGGTGTAACTTTGTGTCATGATACCTGAATGATATAATCCCTTTTCTGACAGAGTGTAATAGTTGGAGTAGAGGTGTCATTTACAGTATGGAATGGGACACCAGCCTTGTGGGTGGACCCTCCCATTTGTATGCAAATACAAGAATATAATGACAAATGTTTTCAATCATACATGTGTAATGCTACATAATAATGTGCACAGGTAAAACTGGGACACCACAGACTCAAATATGGTAAAAGCTTTAAGCTAAATCATATAATTTGGAATAGAATGATTTGATAGCAAAATTGAAGGGAATTTTGTCCTTCATTTAAGGCGACACAAAATTCAAAACTGATAGAGGTTCAGTACTGCGGGATTCCCCTGCCAGGTTATTTAATATTGTACTTCTGAAACAAAATAATGTCATCAAACTACATGTGCATGTGTATTACTAGTCTATAAGTAATTACTATATAAAGTATATATTGTAGGTCATTTGTTGTGTGTGTGTATATACAATGTACACTACATCTCATACCTAAGAGTAGGTTACATGTACTTTCACATATAACAGATATAAAATTTGAAATATGAGGGTATGGGGTCGGGCAATGCATTGAATAAGTGTAGAATGATGTAAGCTCCCAGAATATATGAGGGTATATGAGAGATAGAGGGTGTGGCTCTATGCCCCCGGGGGTGAGGACATGCTCTCGGGGGTAGTGGATGGGTTGAATAAGTGTAGATGGCGGATGGGTTGAATAAGTGTATGGTGACATATAAAGCTACTTGAATACAAGATGGTATGGGGTCAGCCGAAGCTTACTTTAAGAGATATAGGGTGGAGTTCAGTACCCCAGGGGTGGGGATATGCTCCCTGGGGTAGTGGATGGATTGAATAAGTGTAGCATGATCTAAGCTCTCCGAATATACAAGAGTATGGGGTCGGGCGAAGCTTAGTTTGAGAGATAGAGGGTAGGGCTCGGTGCCCCAGGGGTGGGGATATGCTCCCTGAGGGTAGCGGATAGGTTGAATAAGTGTAGCATGATCTGAGCTCCCATACTATATCAGGGTATGGGGTCGGGCGAAGCTTAGTTTAAGAGATAGAGGGTGGGGCTCAGTGACCCAGGGGTGGGGACATGCTCCCCGAGGGTAGTGGATGGGTTCAAAAAGAGTAACCAGATGTAAGCATTTGTAATAGATGACAGTTCGGGGGGTCGGGATGGTCTTAGTTCAGGAGACATAGTTGAAGCCGAGATGCTGTGGACAGAAATTTAACATTTACTTGGTCCTGAGGGCAATGCATGGGTTCAATATCTGAAGCCCGATGTAAGCATTTGGAATAGATGAGAGTTCAGGGGGTCGGGTGGGCCTTAGTTTAGGAGACATAGGTGAGGCCGAGAAGATGTGTCAGGAATTTTCTAAGTCCAAAACTTTAACATTTACTTGGTCCTGGTGTCCCAGGGGTGGGGACATGCTCCCCCAGGGTAGTGGATGGGTTCAGTATGTGTAGCCCGATGCAAGCATCTGAAATATCAGGGTTCGGCGGTCGGGCAGGCCTTGGGATCAGACTTTAACATTTACTTGGTCCTGCAGATAAACAGACAGACAGACAGATAGATAGATAGACAGACAGACAGACAGACAGATAGACGGACATCATTGTGGCACCTATATCGAGCTTTCCGCAGCTAAAGCTACGGGCTCGATAAAAACAGACCTCTGCTCTGGTTATTCTGAACCTTACAGCCTACCATGTCTGTACCTGGTAAGAGATGCAGTGCATTGGACAATTTATTCTAATTTCTTCATAGTCAATGGGCATGATGGGATGAAAGCATGCCATTATATGCAGATTTTGTTTGCACTGCACTCTTTTTTTAAATATGGCATTTTAAAATATTTTTCATCTTGGAAATATTAAGAAGTTAATTCAAACGAAAGGTAAAAGCAACGAGTTTATGTGAAATTAACTAAAGAAATAAAGCCATCAATGCATTGCAATGTTGTCAACAGATTCAGAGCTATGTGTGAATGGATGCATGCATTTCCCATAAATTATATAAGCTTATAAATAAAAATGAAAAATTTGAAAATCAATTTTCCTATTTCTAAGCTTAAACTTACCTTCACATACTTTTTGCTATCGTGTTCTTACGCGATTGCCTAATTGTAATATATTACCACAGAATAAAAATAGTCCCTGTACTGCCCCAATGCCCATGCGCGAGTACCCAGATCCCACGTGACCGACCACGTCACTTCCTTCTTCCCCATTCAACGCAGTGTGAATAACCCATCAGCGGGGAGGCTGGGAGGGCCATCACAGTATGTGAAGGTAAGTTTAAGCTTAGAAATAGGAAAATTGATTTTCAAATTTTTCATATTTCTTGCGCTGTTAAACTTACCTTCACATACTTTTTGCTAGAATACCATAGCAGGACGGAGGGAATGAGTGGTCGGAAACAAAAGGACCCCGAGCATAAGCGAAGGGGCGTACAGGAGTCAGCGAAGTAATCAAAGACCATAAATGTATAATAATGACGATACGGTCCTTGATATACTCATCCGGCCTATAGTAACTACAGGCCCAGTGAATAAATCTGACATACACTAGACCCAAAAATCTCACCTCCCCCCCCTTCTTTTTGAAAAATTGGGGAGAGCAAGATTACTTACCAAATTACAAAATGGTAAAACCACAAGAAGGTCTAGTGCATAGAGCAGGCATGGGAATTGTAACCACAGGAAAGTGTAAAATCCACTTCAAAAAAGTCTGAAATTTCAAAATTTTGATAAAAGTCTGCAATCAGCCTTATTGAAGAAAATTTCCATGCCTGATAGATATGGACGAGTGACCAACAGCCTGGGCACCACAACGGTCCCAGGGTGTAGCAATCCCGTCCTAACAACATCCAATCCCATAGGTGGTGACAAACAAACGTATCGCAAACCTCCAGATACGATCCTAAAACGTCGTCCACAGACTCCAAAGGAAACAGGATGTCAGTACAGCCCTGAACTGATGAAGCAATACCAACGAGAGTGAAATAGCCTCCGCAGGTACGTCCGTGTACGCCAAACGAGAAGTTTGGAAAGCTAGGAAGAACATATATAATATTTCCTGCTAGAAGAGGGACCGAAACCGGCACAAAACAAAACACGAGTTTGTACGCGCGAGCTATAATCAGGGCCCATAACTCTGCCATGATTTCAATTATAGACTGCAGAACAGAGTCGGTAGACGAACTCCGGAAAAAGCCATAAGGAGACATAAACCAAAGACAAATCCGTAAGAGTAGAACCTGTAGATATGCCGGGATGACGAAATCCGGTTCATACTCCATGAATCACACGACAGTGCATAAAATAGCGAAGTCTGGGGGGAAAAATGACTAGGTGTTAGAGCCCATCAGCTGCACTAAGACCTAGACAATAGTTTCCCGTGAAGTATCAGCCAAACTCCAGCGGTAACAAGCTACCAGACTGCAGGAATATAAAAAAACATAAGTCATCTATGATCACAGACGGTTATAATTAGATGTCATACATGTAGACTGAAAAACACTCCTGAAAACGATACAGCGCCCAAACCAGCTCCGGAACTGCAACGTCTGGAGTGAATCTCAGTACCCATCGGAAAGCGACGGGGTGAACAAACGACTCCATGCAACCATCATTCTCCAGGGAGTGGAAGAAAAATTACGTGGAACGATGGGATGACACCTGAACAACCCGAGAGATCGTTCTAGAAGAAAAGCTGGCAGAAGGAGTAGCAGCGGCCGAGGAATGAGTCCTTCAGCCAGATTACGCCCAAACGAACGCAAAACGCTGCCAAGACAGCTGGGATCGTAGTATGAGAAATAACAATCAGAAACAAAAGGTCGCTGAAATTACTCATAAATGAGGCATTCTACGAGTATAACAGTCACCCGGTCGTAAGAACCTGATAGAGAGTCCGACATACCGGAAACGTGATAAACTCGTAGCGACGATCCCTAAAAGCAGGAGCAACAGGGGAAACAAAACACAGTTCCCCGTGCTTGTTATGAAGGACAAAAGCTATGATAATGTCTGACACAACACAAGCGTAGGTTATTGAGAATTAGTTGACTTCCGCTGTAACGAGAGGAGTGTCAATTCTCGAACCAAAAATGTTCTCCAGCCCTCCTCGACGCAGTCTTACAAGACTGGCTGAGACGGAGGAAGAAACACCGGTCAAAAAGTTCTCCGATAAAAGTAGTGCAGTACCGGTGAGATTTGACCTCCAAAAACGATATAGGTGCGTACTGGGCCGAACACAACAACGCCACCGCAAAGATACCTCAGTGTCGGAAGAAAAGAACAGCAACACTACCGCCGGAATGAAGGCTCTTCCATCTATTCATCCACAAGAAGAGGAAAATAGATTCTGTGCTTACACTGCAGGTAATACAGAAACTGAAAAAGTCCGGGGTAGCTCGGTAAGTGACAAAGGTCATGGAAACCGAAGGAGTATCCTTCAGCATACAAACCCGTACATGTTGCTGAACTACTCCACAGCAAACTGAAGGAAACGATGACGAAGCGACGCAGCCTCATACACCACTCTGGATACTCACGTAAAAAGACGGAACCGACCAGGTCAGTCAAATCCGAATTAGCCCTCCTCGTATAGGAAGAACGGAAATGAGGAAGCCAGGAGTAGTGTATAGCAGCGACAGGGAAGTAACCTCAAGAAGAATAGCTAGAACGTAGTTTCTTCTAGTCACGTAACATCGAAGATGGTGTCCCCAAGCCGCGGTGTTAGACTACGTCGCCAAGAAGTCAGTCATCAATTCCACATTCTCTACCAGAAGTAAAGAAGATAAGGGAATGCGATTAAACATGAAAGGGTTCGAAGAAGCCAATCCGTGTTAAGCAGAATCAGATAACTAGTTCTGATGTTACTGACCGGAGTAATCGCAAACCCATGACGATCTGTGCATGCAAGAAGGCGAGTTCACTAAAGCACAGTCGAAGTGGAATACGAAGAGGATCAACCAAAATCCGCGAGGGAAGAAACCGTAGAAAATCTCTCCTCGTTTCATTAAGATGACCAACTCGGGGAGCATTGTCAGAATTTTTGGAGTATAGATGAGACGTACAACTAGTTGAACGAAACAAACCCAAAACGTTTGGATCAAACGAATCGATCCAAATTCTGACAAAAAAACCATATCCGGTGATGATGCTCCCATGCCGCAACAGCAACACCCAACCCTCACGGCCTACATAAATCATATGGGTCAACGAGGAACCGGCAAGGACGGTAAAGGAAAGCGCATGCGCGACCCTCGTTAAAACCCCAAGATAAATGTAAAACTGACCGGATGACCCGGATGAGGCTGTGACACTACAAAATGAGTTATATTCCGGAGTGAAAACCGAAATAGAATTCATAGTGTCTAGCTGCAAAATAATACAACAATGTATCAACTTCCAAGTTGATAAAAGTTGTAGACAAGAAAGAATGCTCTATGTAAGATAGGCAGAACTTCAGGCAGCTAGATATACGAATAAACCACCAGTGATCTCGGAACGGTAATAATAAAAATAGACCGAAGTACCGTTATAAAGGTTTTATACGAAACGTATAAAAAAAAACTAAACAGACGAGACACAGAGGTGGAAATTCGTCAAAGCGGAAACCGTTGAAGCAATTAATGGAGTGAAATATCCTAATGCATAAACAGTTCCGTAGTGACCAACGTAAGCGTTTGCACGGTCGAAACCAATACGTAAAACGTATACGATGATCAGATGTCTTCACAACTTACGATAGTAAGTTAAAGAGTGAACGAACGGAAATAACAAGTGCCCCAGGGGCTATAACCGACGAGCACAAATTGAAGACGAGTTACTCTCAATAGCTGCGTAATTATCACCAAAAAGTTGTTAAAATGGATCAGCAACATCATGGGGACATAATCTGTACTTCCTCACCGGACGTGACAGAAACTGTTGAGAGTTAGCCGGCCTAACTGGGTATTTAGGCCGGAAACGCAGATGCACGACAACCAGTGCCTGAAAAGGATAGGATAAAAACGATACCCTATGCCTAACAGGACCGAAATGGAAGATAAGATCTGCATAACCGGAAGTAGTCGAATGTGATGTCAGACCAGACTGACTGATAACATTCAACGTTGCCGGACGTGGAGAAGCAACCGAGACAATAGCATACGATGAGCCCTGTAGCGCCACCCCTCCCTTTCTTCCGTAACGGACAGGTACGGGGAATACAAGGCGGAGTAGGCCAGTTATTCTTATCGTAGAATAAACAGCCCGATAAAGTAGGCATTTATTCTTTATCGTAGAATAAATAGCTCGGTGATACATCGTATCATGTCAGTAAAATCGGAAGCTGATGCCACGTAAATTGAAACATGCGCCGCAGATAGCTAGGCCGCAACTGCGGGCATGTAACCTTAACTTCCACGTCTCAGAATCGGTGCGTGGTACATACGTTGAATACCTCACGGACCGATGAGAACGTAAGAAACACCCGTAGAGTGGGACATAACATGATAAGTCACACGACGAGGTACATAAGTGGAAGTAACTGCAGCCGTAGACGAAGCTTCCACAGAAACAAAAGTGGAAGACCCGTGATATAACGATGATACCGGAAGGTATGTAGATACCGGGAGGTACAACGTTAATGGTTGCATGTAACCATCCGATGAAATCGGAATAAACGCATACCGAAAGACGGGCCTACGTTGTTCCAGTACCGGTTTAACAGAATGAGGGGGCGCTGACGATGTAATACGTAGCAGAGCCCTCGATCAGTTCGGCACATTCAATAAAGAACGGCGAATTTCTGTAAACCGCAGCCCCCACAATTCACCTCAGCAATTCTTTGCCGAGGTAAATGCCGTGGCACAATCAGTTCACCTCCGCAATATTTACATGGAATATTTATTATTGCCGAGGTGACCTTTCTGAATTGTGAGGGCTGAAAACCGGAACCTGGAGTAATAACGACCGAGTGGTGTTATTACGTGTAGGTGCAATAGTAAAGGTAGCTTGCGCTAGCACAGAAGCTTAAGTACCATTACAAAACGACAATACCGCAAAGTATGTAGATATTGGAAGGTATGACGTTAATGATTGCACGATGCATAAGTAAAGGTAGGATGCGCTGTAGTAGATGCGGCAGTACCGTTACTAATACAACAATGATACCTGAGGGTGTGAAGATCCCGTATGGTATGATGTTGTTGGTTGCATATGAGTGTCCGATAAAATCGGACGTGACGTACGTCGTAGATTGATATTGTATATCAGTCGATGCATAAGTAAAGGTAGGTTGCGCAGATGCTGCAGTACCATTACTAATACAACAATGATACCTGAGGGTGTGAAGATCCCGTATGGTATGATGTTGTTGGTTGCATATGAGTGTCCGACGTAGGTTGATATTGTATATCAGATGGTGCATAAGTAATGGTAGGTTGCGCCAATGCTGCAGTACCAATACTTTGCATGCATCTATCCACAGTGGCTGGGATAGATGCAGATTGATATAGAATATCAGTAGATGCACAAGTAAAGGTAGGTTGCGCCAATGCTGCAGTACCAATACTTGACGAAACTACCGGCATGTAACAAGATACAGTAGGGTAATTCGAATGCATATATCTATCCACAGTGGGATAGACGCAGACCGTGCGGGTCTACGATAATCCAGTCCCGATATGACAGACTGTGAAGGTCCTGACTTTAGCAGATGAACAGGCGCCCTCGATAAATTCGGCACGTTCCTTAATAGGGAACGGCTATAGTCTACATAATCGGGGGCTGGATTATTACCAACAGATGTGTTTCACATTCATCACACTTTGCGTACTGGTCGCACCAAACCCCCCGGCACGGAGGACAGGCGGAATGGGGATCTGTAGTCGGTTTGGACTTCTCACAAACAATACAGAAAACGGACGCCATGTTGGTTTTTATTTGATTCTCTCTTTGATACTCCCTGATGCGTTGACGAAATCCAGGCCAGTAATCACACAGAATCACAGTAAATCCCACGTATACAACAGGTAAATATCCCAGGTAAACAGCCAAGGTAAATATCCAGGTAAAGACGTAGGTAATCCGAGGTAATCCAATGTAGAAGTTTAACTTTTTTCCAAGACACAAAGAACAACGACTCCTCCACTACGAGTTGCAATGGGAAGAAGGAAGTGACGTGGTCGGTCACGTGGGATCTGGGTACTCGCGCATGGGCATTGGGGCAGTACAGGGACTATTTTTATTCTGTGGTAATATATTACAATTAGGCAATCGCGTAAGAACACGATAGCAAAAAGTATGTGAAGGTAAGTTTAACAGCGCAAGAAATACTAAAACTGACAGGTCAATACCCCGAGGGCCTAACCGCAAATGACGGGGTTTTTGTGGCTACAAAATGTGGCTACATTTGTAGCCACATTTTTTAAATTGTGGCTACATTTCTCTATCATGCCTATAGAGAGTGTAGCCACATTTTAGATAATGTCTTTTTTATGATAAATAACAAACTGAAATAGCTCGACAAACACGAATAGTCTGTAAATGTAGCCACTTTCGCTTGTCGCATAATTAGTATATGATTATGATAGTATTACATCCTATAACATCAATTTTTTATTGGAAAAAATAACTGTATGGATGGAAACTATTCACGAATATAAATCCATTGCATGCCGATATTTCGTCGTTATTGTTCCATAAAGCTGCGCCCCCGAAAACGAGGTTGGCGATTGGCTAACCGCTTGGTACAGGCGGGGATTTGGTGAAGCAACTCGGCCAATCACAGCTTGCTTAATGGTCGGGTCGTCTGCATTTCACCTCTTCGAAGATGGTGGAATATTCTTCGGCGATTTAGACCACGTTTTAGATAAATCCTGAACGATTTGTATAATAAATAGTTCCCATCCATACTTGTTTAACTAAACAGTGAACAAGAACAAACCATGTTTTCATCGAGTGCAGTGCACATGCCGAAGTAAGTTCCTGTTTTGAACTGAACGGCCGTGGGAAACTTCACTTTTCTGGGCATATATGATGATTTTCGATGTTTGTAAAAAAAGTTTTTAAAATCATTTTGTCGAAGCTTTCAGTAGCTTATTATGACAGTGAAATGTTTCAATTAAATGTGGCTACAGTCTCTATAGAGAAATGTAGCCATAAAATGTGGCTACATTTCTCTATAGGGATTGAATGTGGCTACAAACTGTAGCCACAAAAACCCCGGCATTTGCGGTTAGGCCACCCCGAGCCCTATACCTCAAGCAAGGTATATACATAATTCCTCAAGATCGAGGTATTTTCTCCAACCTGTTCTTAAAAGTATTTCACGAGTTCTGCATTGGATGACAACAATCCTGTTTACAAAAAACATGTCATCAGTACAACCATGAAGCCCACTACAACCCCCTTATCACCCTACTGAATCGACGAGTATGATTATAGGTGAATGCACCAGTCCATTTGTCATGCGACCATGAACTGTAGGTTGGATCACTTCACATTGAAGCCGCATAACAGCTGCAATGTTATAATGAGGCAGCATATGATTATATATCAGATATGTCGACAGTCCATGGTACATGTAGCTACCATTTGTCTTGGCGACAGTCCATTTGGCGAATCATTAGATCAGACGATATGATCTCTGTGCATCATTCACAAGTACATGTTGACCTACAATGGACTGTCGATCGGTCCGATGATGATACAATGGACTGTCGTAATATCAGACAGACAGAGAATATACTATATTAATGGTTCATATTCCTCTTAAACACACACAAGTGGAAGGCATCGAGAGATGAATGAGTCAGTGATACATGAGGCAGGTAGTAAGTTCCCACGTGTTCATTTTGTGCTCATTTCCTCACACTATAATTCGATGCTAATACCTACCATGGACTGTCTACCAAACACCTCTCGCCGCAAAAATGTTTAAAATTTTTGTTAACTTGAAATAGTAATAACTCTACATTTGGTGACAACATAGTACGATATCTCTCCTTCAAAAAATGACTGGACACCAGTAACCATACCTGTCATCGATATGCTGAAAATCGTTCATTTTCGGCTGTGGTCACTGTCGTCTGGTCAGACACTCGCCCACGCTTGATAACGAAAGCACCGAAAAACCTACCATTGACTGTGATTTGACACGTGACCGGCGGTTTTCACCTATAATCATACTTGTTGATTCAATAGGGTGCTTATAGAGGAACACGGGTCTCACAGAGAACAAAAGATTTGGCTCATCTGTTAGCCTCCAGCGGAAATTCAACTGGGGTCAGATAACATGGAGGCAGATAGGACGGTCCATTTTTGCTTTGAAATATTGAACTAAGTATGAGAAAATTACCAAACTTTCAGACGCAGAAGATATCTTAGCTCCCCAACATATATGTTAGAATCGTAATTGAGTTGTACTTTTTTATGATAAATCTCATTGACTTCAATGTTAATTGTAGACTTTTCCGAGAGGGAACAGCGGGGGACTGACGTCATCACGAGTTCCAGAATGCCCCTGTAGGCTGTGAGCCACCCAACACATTCAGGTTCAACAATGACCGTATAATACTTCATCTGATTATAATATAATCCACTCACCTATGATTGCGTGTTTCAAGATTCTTTCAGTGAGAAGAACAGCCATTGTTGTCATTGCTTGATGTACTCTGTCCAGGCACAATTCGTGTTGACTGTTGTCGAAACATGGTAGTTGGGTTCTCTAGATTTAAACAGTGATGAATTCCCCTGTAGATCCAGATAAAAGGCACACCATTTCATCTTCAATGCTTTTACCGATTAACAAAGTTTTGTGATCGAGAGAACCCAAATTATAGGACCGATTTGAACCACTCCACAGCATCGGTACGAGCACATGCTGTTGTTGTTGTTGTTGTTTAGCCTGTTGTGGCGCGTATTACCAATTTCGTAGCCTACATAAGGTGGAGATTTATGGTGACCACTCAGTCACAACTGTTGCAGTTATCTCAATAAGTTTCGATTAAAATTTTGCCAATCACGTCGAAACGACGGTCGATATGTGTGATATGACCTGGTCGATTCTGTTCTGTTGCTGTGATATTATATCACGTGCTATTCCTGATGGTACAAACACCTATGTTCTTAGCTAAATATGCAGCACCTAGATTGTGTAATACACGGGTAAAATAACCAATAAATACCATCCTTTTCACCCTCGACAACATGGTCGCCGCGGAGCGCGGAGCAAGACGCCATGACGGCTCGTAGAGCAGGCGCTGTTGATCGCCCCACAATGCAACAGTGAACAAACACCGAAGCCAAAAAAGAAAACTTCATAGTATCGACGAACTCATATTTTTATTGACAGATTATATTATACAAGTTTCGTTGTATCCTTGTTCATCAGTGTTATGAGTATGCAAATGAAGAAAAATAATAACAGCATATAGTATATTCCGAATAGTTTTTTAGATGTTTGTGTGGACCTCTTTAGACTGGAGTATATCATTTGCAAAATATATGAAGCGGCGGTGCTGTTGCTTTATAAAATGAAATGTACAAAAAAAAACAAATTTGTGAATCATGTGTAAGTTATAATCCTGAGAGCAGGTATGATAGAGTGTCCAACAGAACAAAAATATTTCAAGAAAAAAGCCTCTGCAATAAGGAGAGAAGCTATGGAAACTTAGGTCGACCAGCTACTGGTCCGCGTAAATCTGCGGTCTGCCTAATACGGCAATTTACGCATAAGCGATCGACTTTATACGTATGCTAGGTATATATATATATATATATATATATATAGACTAAATGATCACAGTATAAACTGCCTTTGTGTATGGTAAATATAGTACTAGAAAAAAGTCATGACAAAATCGGACTGATTGATTTCGCTAACTAGTTTCACTGCTTTCAGCAGTTTATCAAAGTATATATATATATATATATTCTCAGCGGCTGTAACGACCGCTAGATGGCGTGATCCGCTTCTTACCAAAGTGATTCGCAACTGCCCGCGCTGGTGCACTGAGACGGACATGATTTTCTCATTGATTTACAAGTTCGATTAGAGAATTTTATACATGCAATTATCGATAACAGATTTTCGTAGAAAATAAGGCCAAGAATCACTCTCAATTCTTAACAACACGAGCGCCAGCAGTCTAGATGTAAAAGGCGATTCGGAACTCCCCTATTAACTGTATGCTTAAACATGCCTCGTTTCCTCTGCTTGGCCACTTTCCCCTCTGACAAACACGCAGTGGGGAATATGTATTTCACAATCACGTCTATTTTTTGTTTGTCTTGCAAATATTTTTGGGGGGGTCCATGCCCCCCTTGTCTACGGCCATGAGTTAAGTTCAAATTACCCGAACTCCAAGAACTCGTCTTAAATTTGAGGTTCAATTGTCGTCAAACGTCTAGTACGATCGTGGAAATGCCGGATAATTCGAAAGTGTAGAAAAACTAATATTCTTCAATTAATCATAATTCTCACAGTAAAATGACTTCAATTCCATCATAATTTCTTTTTTGTTCTTCTTCTTGAGAGCTATAGAACTATCTCTCTCTGCTAAATTGAAAGCTAAAATATCTACTACAATCTGTCGGGACGTGACAGGTTGAGTACCGGTATACAGTGTTGGACAGCAGTAAATAAAAGGATATTTTCAAAGCCCTGGGCAATGTAGTAACATAAGGAGGTACACTATAAGGATATCTGAAAAATGAAAACACACAAACACATAAAAGCACACATAAAAGCCAAACACACATCCACGCGTGTACGGATGTGGGGGTTGCGCATATCTTTTGGAAGCGAAAATATAATGTGCACAGTACAACACAGCGAGTTACAGACTTTCCGAGAGATAATTTCATAACAGGTATCATTCCAAGCATGGACTAATATTTGACACCGTTTAAAAGCTATACGATAATGCAGGATAAGCATTATTAATTTACGCCGACATTTTCTTCGTCGATAGTGGCAGAGCTGATTCGTGAAATGGCGGCCTCACCATACGACCCACATCGCAATAGCTGCTCCTTAAGCATGCGCAGATCGATTTTGTCCTAAAATACCGGAAGGCGACGCGCGACGGAAAGGGCGACGTCGCGTTTAAAAAGGGCGACGTCGCGTCGCGTTCTATCTCTTAACATTATAAGAACGCGACGGGAAGGGCGACGGGATGGGCGACGTCGCGAGCGACGTCATGCACGACGTCGTGGGCGACGTCGCCTATCGCGTCGTGTTGATTAAAGCGACGCGAGACGCGCGACGGGAAGGGCGGCGTCGCGGGCGACGTCGCGGGCGACGTCGTGGGCGACGTCGCGTTTAAAAAGGGCGACGTCGCGTCGCGTTCTATCTCTTAACATTATAAGAACGCGACGGGGAGGGCGACGGGAAGGGCGACGTCGCCCTTCCCGTCGCCTGCGACGCGCGACGCAAAAATGGCCGTAATGGAACACCATAATAACCAGAACAAGATTTGATCTACGACTACATATTGGAACAGCGAATATGCTGTATCAAGCTGGCTCTGGATATCGTTTATTTTCATATATTTATAGAAATACATATGAGCTGTTTTTGCCTCAAAATTGGCGATTGTGCACGAATGCACTACTTCACGGTCCTGTTATTCCAGATTGATGAGACTCAGTGCCTTGAAATTTTTCTGAGTATACAATAAAATATTGTACTTCATGCCAATTGAACAAATTTTTTGTATACGCAATATTTATTTTCAGCACTTCTACCGCACCAGTTCTGGGACCATTTACCCACTTAAACATACATGGTCCTTTGCAGAATTCATTCAAATTTAAAGGAAATAATCAAACTGTATCAATATGGGCATCACATCTGATCCTCTGTGTATCTTACATGCCGCCAAGGGATTATGCCACTGTACTTAACCCTGAAGCAGAACGTTAGTAATACCCTCGATGGTTTGCAGCTTCGTTATATGCACACTCAAGAAACTTCATTTGAAAATGCTGCATTGTCTCACGCACTTTGGCAGATTAAACTTTAACCTATAGTATCGGTCCGATCACCGGCTATCCTATCTACCGTCAATGCTGCAGTCGACGGACCAACACTCTAGAAATAGAAAGGTAAGCCAACTTTGCAGCGAGCATGTAATCTCGGTTAGACCGCTTTTCGCAGTTCGTTATTCGGGACCAGTCATTCCGCGACTCATTACAGCGCCCCTAGCAGCACCCATTGGCGGCAGATTTGGGATATGAATATGCAAAGATATAGAGCATGACATTCTCTCTTGATATACAGAGTTTGGAGTTCAAAGTACTCATAATAAAAAAATACAGATTTCCATATCCGAGGAAATAGTTGCTGGTCTCCTCGAACAATGAACTGCGAACTGCGAACCGCGGTCTAACTTTATGAACGTTCTCTGTCAACGAAAATCATCTCCGCGATCGGCAATTTTTCGGTAATTTATTGGCTAAAATAGCCACTCGCAGAGATATTTCTAGTGACATAGATTGCATGCTCGCTGGAAATGGAGGTGCGAGAGTTGGCTTATCTTTCTATTTCTAGAGTGTTGATCCGTCGAATGCAGCACTGACGGTAGATACCAATTACAGTCTGATGCAGCAACAACAATATTTTCTCAGTTAGACGGCAGATTTTGAGATCGAACATGGATGGACGTCATGGATCAACTGAGACAGTCCCGTGGTTGTATATGAAGACTGGAATGGCTCCTATAAATAGGGATCCACTGAGAACGCTCGTCTCAATTTGAAATGACGCGGGTCGAATGACCAATCGCTGTGACAGCAACCTGACACTGACCAATCGCTGTGACAGCAAGCTGGCACTGACCAATCGCTAGTGTCAGCAAGCTGAATCTGTCTGATTAAGGTTAGGATTAGGGTTCCTAACCCTAACTCTAATAGGAGCAGGACTTCTGTGCCAGAGTACATCCAGTCTCGTGTTTGGGATGCATATTGCATATTCAATGTTAGTTATGCAATCAAAACAGATAAACATCGAGAGAAAAAAGGTCATTTGATGATTCTTAAGCTGAAACTTTGATCTGGGATGCGCTAATTAGCCTATCGCTTATCGTCTGACAAGATTATGACAGGACCATATAAGGAAGTATACATACCATACAGATTTGTCACACTGTATATTCTACGCTTTCTATATGGAATTATTTTTTTTTTAACAAATTTTGAGGTCGTTATGATCAGTTATGATTGTAAATCAGGGGATATTTCGCAATGTACATTTAGATCCGTAAGAAGATGTTTGGCTATAGGTCGGATGGAGTGAGTGAGTGAGTTAACGGCATACTGAATTCGGTGTCACATTACCGTCAGTTCGAGATGAAGAAAGCGGACACCTCTCTCAGATAAAACGTATCCACCTCAGTGTTTTCTAACCTCCATTCAACTTGTTCTCAGCTGCGCAGTTTTCAAGCGCGTACCAACTTGCTTGCGGAACGGAACAGTTTCATAACTCCGAAACTGCTGTGTATGTCGCTTTTAAACACTTGAAACCGAATTTCCATACGACGTGATGCTGTCTTGCTTCACATGATTCTTTTAAAAGCATTTCAGCATAGCAAAGGTCAGATTGAACATTCAATATCCAGCCGTCGTCCAAATGAATATGAAATAAATCTAATAAAAACACAAGCTGAATTCTAAATGGTTTCTTATCCCGCCAACTATCATACCACGTTTAACTTTTATTGAATTTGAGATTTGCTAATATAATGAGACATATATATCATCTATATATTCTGTGGGTAAACTGGAAAGAGCCTCGACTTGTTCCTCAGTGGTGATTGTTATCGGCACAAACGCAGTCATTATTGAAGATATCATAGTGGAAGATGTTGTTTAAGAAATAATGTTTTCATGGGCGTGCTCAATGTTTATTTTACGCACAATTAGTGTCGGAAATTTATAAACTTTCCATATGGCACACCAATGAAAACATTATTTTTATTCTATTGCACTACCCAAATTGATTATCAACAAATATTATAATGAAAGGTTGAAAACATATTTTAAACTTTGACAGTCTTTCTTCCCTTTCTTGAAAAAAACTCGTCCACTGAGTTTATGGGGTCTCTCAAAGGAGGAGTGATACATACAGCTGTGTGGAAATTACGTGGATGTATGTCTATTTGTGTCGCTTTGTTAATCAATTTCAAGTTGGAAACAACAGCTAAACTTGAGAAAGAAATTTCATCTTGTAATTTATTTGTGTCCCTTTCAAATCGAATTATGAAATGGAATGTCCCAATGGACACCTGTACTTGACGCGTGTTGATTTCACGTAACCGTGGTAAAACGTGTAATAAATGCACGGTTAGCTCGACGTTATTGACACAACTGTTATAGAATATGTGTTATCGATGCGTCCTATGGAAATGCTGTTACTAGGCTTTTTTATTAAAAACTCTTACATAAGAAATTACATTTTGCCTTTTTTAAGACAGTACATGTAATCAGAGAACAACTGAGATCAAATACACGAACATGGATATACTGAAGAACATTTTGGTTGCTATTAAATATTGAAAAAAGTATTAATTTTCTCCAAAGGAGTCAAACCGTATTTTTTTCTTCTCATCCAAGAATGGGAGATTCACCAGTCTTGAATTTTCTCAATATTTTCTCATATCTTTTTTTTCAAAGAAATAATTTGTTGTCAGTCTACCATTGCTTGATTTTTCTTGGATGAGAAAAATTTAAATATATTTTTCGACCTATTTTGACTGGTTTTCGATGTTTAAGTGCATTATTCCTGTTTGCATAGTTTTGTATAGTTACATTCAGTTATCTTCTGATCAAATTTACGGTCTTAAACTTGAAAAGATATGGTTTCTTAATCTACGAAATTTGAAGAAAGCTTGAGAAAAAGACTAGAAAACATTTTTCAATGTGTACTATTTGTCGTTCCATTCACTTGTACCTTTTATGGTGGCGAGTATTCAATTGCACATGAAGGATTACTTGGTCTGCACAATAATATCGAAAGTTCAAGGGAGGCCCTTCGTCTCACGCTAATCAGATATGCCAATTGTCTGAAGCGTTGAACATATTCGTAATGAGTTTGACAAGTGTGTATGAGATATATAATCTAGGAAGGTAAACAGTGATATACATGTACCGGTACGCTGCAATTGAATACTGCATCGATTGATGCTTTATTTTGAGCATGAATACAGGATAGTATTCTGATGGGTATGCCTGGTACATATTAATCGATACAACAAAGCAAGTTCCATCCCCATATAAAATTAAACATTTCAGTGTATTGTGAATACGTTGTCGTTATTTTGTGATTGAAGGTCATCGTATAATTCGTTATATATCCTTGACTGATGTTTCTGCGCGCGATGCCTACACTTGGCTATACGGTCACGGACGGAAGCGACAAACATGAGTGATGGTATACCGTATTCGGTTTTGCACATGGCAGCCATTTTGCCAGGAGAGCATTTACCGGAACAGAACTTCCATGATGGGAAATAAGGCCAACCCGACAGAAACATAACCAACTGTTTTCTACTTTCTATGCATATTCTGGAAAAGACTTGGAAATTCATTTGAATAAAGAATAACGGTCACTGATTCGGATTTTATGTAGAGAACCACACCATGTCTTGCTGACATCATTGAAAACTGTTGACCGCTTCTCTCTGTAGCAAACCATCTTGGATTAACATCAGATGAATTGTTTGAGCTGATCTGTCATCACAGCTCACGAGCTACCGCTTCTCTCTGCAGCAAACCATCTTGGATTAACATCAGATGAATTGTTTGAGCTGATCTGTCATCACAGCTCACGAGCTAGCGTATCTAATACCGCTTAAGCCGGTGCTAGGGGCCGTGTGGATATTTCATAGTCTCCACATGAGCAGCAGCAATAAAAGTGCGGCTGAGATACTAAGGCTACGATCGAGAATCCGCCGTATTCTAGGATCTGAATGTTAGGTGCCGATGCTTTCCTGTAGTTGTATGGTTGCTTTTAAGTCAACAGACGTCAATTTTCCCACATTTTGCATATCGCTCCAATTTATTATTTTTATTTCATACATATTTGGAATTGATGCGAATTGGCATACAAAGTAGGTTTTTCGATT
>JAVTVY010045784.1:0-20828 GCA_036873755.1 Hanleya hanleyi | reverse complement strand
CAGCCCTAGCAGTCGACGCCCTGTCTTTGGACTGGTCCGACATGATTGCGTACGCCTACCCGCCGCCAGCAATCTTGTCACAAGTCCTCCGGAAGATCCAAGCACAGCCGTGCGTGGTCTACCTTGTGGCTCCGTGGTGGCCCACTCGCCCTTGGTTTCCAGACCTGATGGATCTTCTCATAGACGTACCTCGTCGGCTGCCGCTTTGGTGGAACCTGCTTCGTCAGCCGAGATCCAGCCTGTATCACTCGAATCCCGGTCTATTTCAACTGACCGCGTTCAAGTGCTTCAGCATCAGCTCGTTGAGGCTGGATTTTCTGTCGAAGCGTCCGAAAGGATGGTCCGGTCCACCAGAGCATCAACGACTGCGGTGTACCAGAACAAGTGGAAGTCCTTCGCTACCTGGTGTTTTGGACGCGGAATTGTTCCAACCTCTGCCACTGTTCACCAGGTAGCAGACTTCCTTTTGCATCTGTTCCATGACAGGCAACTTGTTCCGGCCACGGTCGACGGCTATCGGTCCGCTATCTCCAGGGTACTTCAATTGACCACAGGAGTCAACCCATCACTCGACGTCAACCTTTCTGCCCTTCTTCGTTCCTTTCGGGTGGAGAGGCCTACTCTGACGCCGCAGCTTCCTAAATGGGATTTGGCTCTGGTTCTGAGACGGCTCTCTGAGCCGCCCTTCGAACCCATCGGCACCTGTGAGTTGAAGTTTCTATCTTACAAGACTGTATTTCTGATTGCCTTTGCCTCTGCCGCCCGCGTATCAGAAATCCATGCCTTGGACTTCAGGTCTTTGAGATACAACCCTAAGTGGACCTGGGTGGCGTTATCTACTCTCCCGGATTTTGTTGCGAAGAACCAGTCCCTCTACGACAATCTTCCGAGAGAGTTCGTCATCCCGGCTCTGTCCAACATCCTGTCCGCGGCTGTTGACGATGACAGAGTCTTGTGCCCCGTCAGAGCTCTCTCCTGTTACCTGGCACGTGTGGAGCATATGAGAGCTGGGCGGGTGCGTCTTTTCATCCCGTTTGGGCCCTCTTCCAAGCAGGAGATATCTAAAAATACTATATCTTCCTGGCTTGCCAAGACTATTCGTTTTGCGTACACGGACGTACCACCTGAGGTTATCTCCTTGTCCAAGGTCTCCGCCCATGAGGTCAGGGCCATGGCGGCATCCTGGCCTCTATGGACCAATAGATCCGTGTCCGACATAATGAGGGCCTGCTACTGGAGGAGTAATGTTACCTTCGTCTCACACTACCTCCGGGATCTGACGCTCCAACGACGGGACATCTTCTCACTGGGACCCCTGGTGGCTGCCCAGTCAGTTGCGGACCCGTCTATGCACTAGACCTCCTAGTGATTTTACCATTTTTTAAAAATCTGGTAAGTGTCTGCTCTCCCCAAATTTTCAAAAAAAGGGGGGGGGGCGCGAGGTTTTGATCTAGTGCTTGTCAGCCATTCACTAGGCCCGCTTATATGTATATATTAGGGCTGGGTGATGATATCGATGGCCATACCGTCATGTTATATGTCTTTATGGCACTCGATTATCTCGCTGACTCCTGTATTGCCTTGCGGCCTATGCTTGAGAACTTTTCTGTTTGACCACTATTTCCCTCCTCCTGCTATGATATTCTAGCAATAAGGTATGTGAAGGTAAGTTTTACAGCGTAGGAAATATGAAAAATTTGAAAATCAATTTTCCTATTTCTAAGCTAAAACTTACCTTCACATACTGTGATGGCCCTCCCAGCCTCCCCGCTAATGGGTTATTCACACTGCGATTGAATAGGAAAGAAGGAAGTGACGTGGTCAGACAGAGAGGATTCTGGGTACTCGCGCATGGGCATTGGGGCATTACAGGGACTATTTCTTTTGGTTCTGTGGTAAGGTTTTACAATGGGGCAATCGCGTAGGAACACGATAGCAATAAGGTATGTGAAGGTAAGTTTTAGCTTAGAAATAGGAAAATTGATTTTCAAATTTTTCATTTTCTTAAATTGGATCAGGGTTGGGGACATCTTCCATGGGACATACTAAGCATTTCAGTCATCAATATTTTTGCCTTGTTCTGTTTTAGGTTTGTAGTGCGGGCTCCAAACTACTGGCGCACGAATCCATTCATGACAAACTTGTGGACAAGTTGAAAGAGAGACTGACCCACTTCCGTTTGGGCGACAGTCTGGACAAGTGCATGGACATGGGCGCTATAGTGGATGATTCTCAGCGGGCCACCATTGATGAATACGTACAGCATGCCAGAACAGAGGGGGCAGAGGTCAGACATTCTCTGGCCAATTGAAAAAGGGTCATTTTTAGAGCATTTTCTCTAACCACTACCAGCTCTTGTTTGTTATTTTTCGACTGTAGGACAGTAATTGGGAGCAAAAGAAGATGAATTTTCCCAAATTTACGGGGTTTTGACCTGAAATCATTGTATCATCATGAACTAATTTCTAGCTTCAAAAGCTTGAAAAAAAAGTCATTTTCAAACTGGAAAAAATTATCAAAATACCATCAGCCATGTATACATGTATCTTGTTACTTGTAATTTGGCAGGATCTTTATGCTCACATTTTAAGTTTACCAGGATATGAAAGGCTTATTTTCACTTGATTCCAAGATAATATCAATGTCGTTGTTTTTCCCCTCAGGTATATCAGGCCTGTGCCTGTATGCCGGCAAGTAAAGGGTGCTTTTACCCGCCAACGATCATCACCAAGGTCCAAACTGTCTCTAGAGTTGTTGTGGAAGAGGTACGTCAAATCTTCTTCTTTTATAATTAATCTTAATAAATTAATATTCTGTCAAGGCTCCCCAACCATACATGTCACTATATCGGATATTACATATTTCAATTGAATTTGGTGTTCTGAGCGCCCTTGTCGTGAAAATTTAATAGAATTATGACATCACGGTCACATCTGGACTAATCTTCTTGCAGTGAGGGCGGGGAGATAGGTTCACCATCTCCGTTTACTCCAAAGTTTACAGCAAAGTGAAAGACCAGTCCATATATCTAACCCGTATTATGGTGCCACAATGTCGGGACCGCGGCAACATGAAAAGAAACCCTGCCAGCGCAGCGTTTGATTTGGATGAGCCAACCAAAAATTCTCTACCATCAATGTTCTCTTCAAAGCACTATGATATGTACTAAGGATTGGTTGACGGTCGAGTTATCGCTAGCCTGTTAGATCCAACAAATGACACATCCAAATGAGGGAGCCGATAGGATTTAATTTTAATTAGATTGATTTTATAATTTGTCATTTGGACATTCATTATCAAATTTTGGGATTATCAGATTTTGGGATTCAATGACTCTGACTATAGCAGACAACATAAATCTTTACGTATTCTAACGTAAATATCTTTACATTCGATTTGTACAATAATTTGTAGGTACGATTCTACACTTCACACTTCAGAAAACAGAGAATGTGTGCTAATCCCTCTAATAATTCAATCACCCCATTAAAATTCAATCACCCCCAATTTTGTGGACAAAATTCAATCAGTTATTCTAATAAACTTGATCACCCTAAAAAAAATTGAAATAATGAAGAAATTATGGACTATATGCACGATTTTGAACCATTGTTGTCAACTTCGTGTTCTAATAAAGGAGATGGTACGATAAGGCGGGATTTTGGCCTATACGTGGTGCGGTTGACATCAAAAAAAATAAAATGTCCTCAAAATAATTGTGTTTTAATGTAACCACAAGAGAAAATATATGTACACAATATGTAAAACTTCTAGCTCGATTGCGCTATCGTTGTAGTCATGAGATGAAATTGAAATCTGCAGCATGTGCTATTTCGTTAAAAAAGGGTCTAAATCTGGTCATTAAACACACATTTAGACATGAAGGACCCCTTGGACCAAAAATATTTTTCAGCAGTGGAGATATAATGCCATCGCACATCACCAGGTTCAATGGCGTCTTGGTCCAAGGGGTCCTTCATGTCTAAATGTGCATTTAAATGACTCGAGTTAGACCCACTTTTCACGAAATAGCACATGCTGCGGATTTCAGTTTCATATCATAACATTAATCATGAAGCAATCAGGCTAGAACTTTCACATATTTTGTACATATATTTTTTCTTGCCATTACATTAAAACACAATTATTTATAGAACATTTTATTTTTTTCGATTTCAACCACACCATGTATAGACCAAAAATCCTGCCTTATCGTACCGTCTCCTTTAATCACCTCTGATTTTATAGTAGAAATTTTCACTTCCTGTGATTGAATTATTACAGGAATTACCGTATGTAGATATGCAAATATCACGAATGAGATCACAACGGGATTGCTTGTACATATAGCCCATGGAAAGAATGATTATCTATCATCGTTTATATCATTGCAGATTTTCGGCCCAGTCCTTGTCGTGTTGCCGTTCCGTACCGCTAAGGAGGCAGTGAGCCTGGCTAACAACACGATCTATGGTCTAGGGGGCAGTGTATGGACTGAGAATATCAGCCTGGGTCTAGAGGTGGCCATCAGTGTCAAGGCTGGAACTGTTTGGGTCAACTGTCATAATCTGTTTGACTCGGCCAGTGGATTTGGAGGCTACAAGCAGAGTGGCTATGGGAGAGATGGGGGCAAAGAGGTTGGAGAATTTTAATTCAGTCTTTTGGAATTACCATTTGGTTTACGAAATTTTTTTTGTCTTGTTCGATTTTGGGGGGATCTCTTTTAAAGGTGAAATGCAAAGGTTTTCATATTTTCCTTTTTATATCCTTTAAGGGCTAGTTAATGAAGGAACTATCAGCCTATCTACTTCGTTTGGTTTTATTTGAAGTATTTTGTCTCCTGGTAGCTTTTCAAAAATGATACAAAGTCGGTATCTCAAGCCCGGCCAATTTTAGAAATGAAATCCGCATCGCTTATTTGCCCTTGTTTGACGCTGGTTTGTGACGTCACATCAGATCACCTTGCCGGACGTCAATACTTGTAACAATCAAGGAATGATAAGCCATGACGTTTTGCAAATCTGAATTCAGTTGGGCTAGGGGTACCAACGTATAAAAAGTTTCTAGCAGACCAGATAATTCAAATTAATCCAAGTGAAGTAGATATTCTGGTATTTCTATCATTATTCAACCTATATTAAATGTAAAACGGAGAATTTTAAAACCTTTGCATGTCACCTTTTATGTAGGTTAGAGAATCACATTGCAAATAAAAAGAACAATTAGATTTGCTTCCCATGGATATTAATCTTGATAGCTATTGTATACCTTTTTCCAGCGAACACTACCATATTAGAAAATTGAGCTGATTTTGGTAACAACGACATCTTGTACAAAACCAACTATCCGTCGTGATATAGCTGAAAAAATGTTGAAAGCGACGTTAAACCCTATTCACTCACTCACTCACTCCATTCAGATTCTGTGACTGCCACTTCCTGTTTGTCAATTTGGCCCAGTTAACCAATCAACTGGTAGAACCATAAATTTAGTTGCATACTCATCGATTCACAGTCAAGAGATCGTGTCCTGGCAACTCATTATCTCAGTAAGAAAACTGAGTTTCATGTAGAATCTTGATCGTTGCTACAGTGACTGTAATCAGGGCCTGGTCCAGGCTGTTTTTGAACCAGTTATAACGGGTTTGGACACCATGAATATGGGCGCCCAAACGAAAAGAAAAAAAAGAGAGAAAAAAAAAGAAGCAAATTCCCTCTCTCTGACGTGCTGAAACCAATACTAATGCAAGTACTGTTGCCAAATATTAAGTTATCAGGCTGTATTTAGACCATTTAATACTCCCCCGTGCAGCTTCCATGGGCTTTGACAGTCCCACATCATGGCCTATTTCACTGTAACTTATCACACTCTGCGACGTGTATGGTTGCCCAAATCAAAAGTCTAGATAAGACCCTGGTAATTTGTGGTATTAGCACTAGGTTATGTGCTCATATCAGTAACACCCCCCAAATTATCAACATGAACTGTTTCATTGTTTTCGATACTTTTATCTCGTATATCTCCACAGCAGTTTATTATGTTTTCAATAGCAGATTTATAATTCCGTAATCTCCTTAATAATTCGTCTCTCCAATTAAATTCGAAAATGCACATTGTTAAAAACTGTTAAAAATAATTCAAACGCTCGCCCATTAATATGCATATATAATTGTTAATATATGTATATTGCGTCACAGTGAATTTGCCTATTCAGAATGCTGTCACGTGTTGTAGGGCCTGTTTGAGTATGTCAGACCCTCCTGGGAGGAGCGACCCAGACCGACCGTGGGAGAGGTTGATATGAAGAAGTTTGGTACTACCCTCCCTGCCAGGCCCACCATAGGCAATGCTGAGATGTCAGAGTTGCAGGTCGATGGCATAATTATTCCCAGGTATTGCAATTTTGTCCGGCATGTCAGGACGGGGGTTTGTGTCTACCGCAAGTGCAGTTTCTCGAGATGCCATCTTCTCTTCACCACGCAGAAATCATTGGAGAGCCCGAAGTTGAAGAACTCAGAAGTAGATATTTACTAATACGAATACCTTTCATTATCAGCTTTTAATTGGGTAAATCCTATAATAATTCCATCACCCTATTAAAATTCAATCACCCAATTCTGTGAACAAAATTCTTTGATAGGCATATAGAAGTCGACGTATTTAACAGAAGCTTAGCTATTTTATGGATAACAGCTTCGTTTATTGCTGAGGTTCTGACACTTTTATCGTTGGAGATACTTTCGAGTTTCTCATTAGCTGGAGATACTTCCAAGTTTCTCATTTCCTAGAGATACTTCCAAGTTTCTCATTAGTTGGAGATACTTCCGAGTTTCTCATTTAGCTGGAGATACTTCCGAGTTTCTCATTAGCTCAAGATACTTCCAACTTTCTCAATATAGCACAGGAGCATTAAAGGAAGCTGTTATCCATAAATAACCTTGCATTAAAATTCTGTCAGTCCTCATAAATTGGATCATGCTATAGAATCATAAAACAAGAGCCCAAGGGGCTTCAATATACGCCCGTATATCTGGAATTACATTGGTTCAAATTTCAAGGTTGTTTAATAGCCTTGATTCCAATTGATCTAGCAATCCAGAGAAAGGTCTACAATTTTTTGCTTATGAGAATGCAACATATATCACATCTTATATTGAATGATCAACTAAAATGAGCTTAACTCTTGGTAACTGGTTGACCTTGAAGCAAGAGCTGAGAGCTCACATATCCCACACTGAAATCGACAATAGTCAAACACAAGAAAATAGCAGTTTTCCTGCAAATGGATTCCTTTCAGACGAGATAATTTTTCGTGAATGAAGAAGAAAGTGATGAAGTAAACCTTTGTTCTTGAGTTAATAAACAGGTGTGAAGTTCATAAAGGACTCCTTTCCCCGTTAAATTAGTAGATGTATGGTTTTTATTAAACAGGGAAAATTCCCTGTTTCTTGCCATGCTAGGTGAACTGGCTTATGGGTAATTTCAGAGGTGCGATCTATCCAAGCGGTATGGTTTTCATTACAACACCCCTGCGCAAAATGAGAGAATGACTGAAAGTTCCGCGTCACTCCGTTTATTGAATGCGCTATGAAGTAGTTCGACCTAGTTTCGAATAATTTCTCTGAATTAATCTCACGACGAGCCGTTTCTAGGTGCAGATATTGAAGAATATGTCGAATGCGTTTCCTGGACAACACTTCTGCTGATATCTTGAGAGATTTTCTTCGAAAGATTGTGTTTTGTCTGTAAACTGGTCAATATGGCACAGGTCGTAGTCACGGAATATGCCCACTTCATCTTCGGTTCTGATAGCCAATGAAATACACCGAATTTACGAAAAGACGTCATGTTTTAAGATCGGCTGAACCGCACTGCCAAAATTATAGTGCAGTCCCGGTGAGAGAGTTTGAAAAGGAGAGACGAGGAGGCAGTTTCGTTTTCGTTCCATCAGTCGACTGGAGAGTTTTGACACTGTGCGAGTGTGACATTCGGACAGATCGAGGTGTGTAAAACGTTTTATACCCGTCACTGAATTCATTACTTGTTTCCCGGCGCACACGTGTTAATATTATCAAATAAATGAATGTTGCAAGTTTCCGCGCTACTGCGTGACTGAAAGCATGCACATGGCATGACTGAAAGCCGCCGTTTTGTGTGCTAAGTTTGAAAACATTTCTTGCAAGGAAAACTTGATTTATTTCATCAAGCGAAAGCATCCTTTTTACTGCAATTTTCAAATTGACTGATCTTATCGTCCTGCATCATTTGTCATCCAGCAAAAGTAATGTTCTTGATTCTTACCATATCCGTAATGACAGCTCGTTGAACAGGTCAGGGAAAAGGACTAACTGGGATATATATCCCAATTGGGATAAAATATCGCAATTTGAATATTTTTTTCATACTTCCATATGTTCAAGCTGGCATATTGTGCTAGTAGTTCTTCTGTTCGTTTAAAGACATACAACAGTGGTTATTGATGGGAAGTATACTGCAACAACAGCATCAAAAAGTATTGCACGTAATTGCAATTGCACAGATAATAATGTCGACGAGAAAAGGTCAGCAAAATTATACAATCGTATTGTCAGTTTTGTGAAGTAGATTCTATCTTGTTTTTGGTAGTTTTGATGCCGAAATCCGACATTGCCGTTTAGTATGAAAATCGGTGAAAATATCCCAATTAGGATATATTTCAATATCCAAACTTTGATTTAATATCTTAGGTGGGATATATACCCAATCTTAATAAATTAATATCCTATCAATGCTCCCCAATCGTATATGTCGCTATGTAGGATCTTACTGATTTCAATTGAATTTTGTGTTCGGAGCGCCCAGCTCATGAATATTTAATAGTCTTATGACATCACAACCGCATTTTAACTACTTTACTTGAGTCGGGCAGGGGGGATAGGTTCATGGACTCAAGGTTACGTCAAGGACGAGTCCATAATTCTACCCCGCATTATGGAGCCAACCTGGCGGGTGGGCGGCAACATCAGAAGATTCCCCCACAGCTTGGCGTGTGCTTTGGCTGAGCCAACCAGAAAGCACTTGTCATTACGTTCCCTTCAAAGCACTATGAAAACCTCTCGGGATCGGTCAACACGCGCCTTACTGCAAGCCGGTTAGATCCTAACAGCGACATATCCAAATGGGGAAGCCGTTAGGATTTAATTTTAATTAGATTGGATATATACCCCACTTAGTGCTTTGCTCTGACCTGTTGAAGTTGACAAAATAATTTTCCGTTTGGGCCAGGCAGTGGAGGTAAATTTATTTTTTGATGTTAATAATGGTTTTCTGTGTCTGTGATTGAATATTTTAGTAACGTAAGGGTATTTTTTCTGTGTGCAATTGCTGAATGGATTTTAAAATAATTATTCGATGTACCGGTAGGCATACGTGTAATCTTGAAGAAGACCTATAGGCAACTTATATTATTTTCTGGTTGTCAATTGCCACACAAATAAATTATGAATATGAATCAGATTCAGTGACTTCATTCTTGTACATGTCTACAATAACAATGTCATTGAGCTTTGGCTGCAGGTTGCTGTGTGCATGAATACATAAACCATGAATGAAAGCCGATCTGCTTCCTGGGCAACAATGCTCACTATGATGCGGACACCGACCTCTGCAATATTGTAGGGTTACTACCAAAATGTTATCTTGTTTAGTTCAGATAATATACAATTTTTAATCTTCGGTGTTGTGTTCTTTATCGGGGAAAGGTAATTTCATTGGGTTGTCAAACAATTGTGATAACAGTTGAACGCCTCAACAAAATTGTTTCCATCGTCCACTGGTACCACATATGCAACTCTCATTTGCCTAGACTTTCTTTACAGTATTGCTGAAGTATCTTCAATAATTAGAGCTAAGCTTCACAAATTCACATCACGTATGCAACGAGAGACACATCAGAAATATATTGAACAGGACCAATTCCTTCCCTGTTTTTTAGCAGCCTTGGATGCTTTCATTTCACAACAGTTTAACTAAATGAAGCGTTTCAAACATGGGAGACAACTCAACAGGACAATATCATATAAATGGAGGGGAAAGACTTTTGAATATTCCAACAATATTCCAACACATTTAGTCAGCTAAGCTTGATTCAGTTTTGGGGACTGCGACCTAGACCTTTGACAAATTGATCTCATATGTATGGCTCCACTTTGCCATGCGAGTAAGGTATACTCAAAGTTTGGTATCAATCCATACCTTGAAACTAGAGCTATCGCATGGACAACAAATGTTAATGGATGAATGGACAGAACTCAACATCGCATTACGTCTTCGACAGGCATATGAAAATGTGACTTTTAATGATTTCTTGATTTTGGGGTCACAGTGACCTTGACCTTGACCTCAATTTTGATACACAACACATCGTCTTCCCTCAATCTATCAATGCACACAAAAAATCATGATTTTTAATGATTTCCTGATTTTGGGGTCACAGTGACCTTGACCTTGGGCTAAATTTTGGTACATGACAAACCGTCTCCCCTCAATTTCTCAATGGACACAAAATATCATGATTTTTAACAATTTCACGATTTTTGGGTCACAGTGACCTTGACCTTTGACCTTGACCTACATTTTGGTATGTGACTCATTGTGTCTCCTTAATGTATCTAGTGACACAAAAAATGTTATTTTTAATAATTTCCTAATTTTGGGGTCAGTGACCTTTGACCTTGACCTAATTTTTGGTATGCATCACTTCATTTCCGCCTATTGAATCCACTCACAAAAAATTAGAAATTTTTAACGATTTCCTGATTTTTCGATCACACTGACCTTTGACCTCTGACCTTGACCTACATTTAATATGCAACACATCGTTCCCCCCTAGGGCATCCACTCACCAAAAATTAGAACTGTAGATAGAAAACTAACAACGATCAATGATTTCCTGATTTTTGACAACAGTGACCTTTGACCTCGACCTTAATTTTGGTACGCGACACATCGTCTCCACCTGGCGTATCCACTCACAAAAAATTGCAACTGTGGATAGAAAACGTTCACAGATATAGACCGGACACGAACACTTCAGTGATTTCCTGTTTTTTATGCCAGTGACCTTTGACCTGTGACCTTGACCTTCATTTTGGTACGCGACACATCGTCTCCCTGTAGGGTATCCACTCACCAAAAATTGGAGCTGTGAATAGGAAACTGTCCCAGATATAGACCGGACACGAGAACCGGACAGACGGACAGAAACCGCCATCCCATAATACGACTGCCTTTTGGGCGGGCGTATAAAAATCGCAAAGAAATAATTATCTTCATGATTTTGGACCATTTTCTCAGCTGTTTTTATGGCGGGAAATATCATATCCTGTGATTTTATTATTAGAGCAGTTACCTGTATACTCTTATCAAATTAGCACAAGAATTAAAGACAATTATACAAAATTTGCAGCTCAGAGGTAAAGCAGAATGGTTGTACCTTGAAAGAATTTAACCAATATTGCAGTATTATCAAAAAGTACTTCATTGTGTAGCCATTGTGGATTGAAAATTGGATCTCATAATAGGACTTCTTTTTTGTCTTGCAGTATTGACAGAACATACAAATTTTACTATGGGGGTGCACAGAAGAGGCCAGATGCCCAGTACGCCCGTCCTGTGGTGAACCCCAGTGGGAAGGTCCTAGGTCATGTCGGGGAGGGTAACAGGAAGGATATCAGGAATGCTGTAGAGGCAGCTCACAAAGCTTCCCCAGGGTGAGCCTCTCAAAGAAGCTTCTCTTTCTTGATGTGATTGAATAGATGTGGTAGTATGATGTTGTAGAAGGATTTTCTTGATATTAGGGGCCACAATATGACAGTCCGGAGATAGAACTCTTTAGCCATTAAAGGCGTGAAATGACGTCCTTGCCCTTGTGACGTCGGATCAGTGTTAGGCACCGGGTAATGCTTTAACATTGGCAAAACTGCAAAAAAAAACGGAAAATAATCATCTTTGTGGCTTCCAAAATGCTAAAATCCCCTTGAAGATGTTACTGTCTCGGAGTTAAATAGGCATTTGCAAACAGAAATCATTGCCTGTAAAAAATAATGTGTATATGCGTGTGTGAGCATCCATACAAAATGTTCAGTCTATATTTTTCTCACAAAATCAGGACAGACGGACAAGAGGGAATCAAGATACCCTTTGTGCTTATAGAGGGGGCATAAAAATTATTGTACTGTGCCTTTAAGAAGAAAACCTGTGGTGAATCATATAGCTTAATTTGAATATTTATATATAATTTATATGGAAGTTATCTTCCAGTGAACCTTCTTATACTGCGCATCAAAAGACAAGGTCAAATATTGCGATCACAATTTCTGTCCATCTATCTGTGTGTCTGTCTGTTCGTCTCTTAAACTTTTGCTTGTCCTTATCATATCTCCAGTTCCATGGATTGTGATGGCAAAGAACTCTAAGCCAATTGATTTTTACTCCCTTTTCCAAGTTTGGCTGAAGGGTATTGTCTGCTTGTTCTATCTGTCTGTCTATCTGTCCATCTTGCTTGTTAACACTTGTGGAGGATTATGTACAGGCTTTGTAAACTCATATAACATTTGCAACTGGCGATTTGTCAGAAGCCTAGTGAAGATGACTGATCGAGACTTATTTTATCTAGGACAAATTTGAGTATTGCTCAACTTTTGAATGATTACATCTAGCCTCTCCAAATTTATACTACACATTTATATGCTACTGGTGATTGGCCAGAAGCCCTTTGATTGACTAAGGCCTATTTTATCAAGGTCAAATAGGCCTATTTTTTCAAGGTCAAATAGGTCTATTTTATCAAGGTCAAATTCTAATTATTGCAGTATCTTGAGGGATCATGGTTCAACTCTTCAAATTTATACAACAGTATGTAAATATGTAAATGGTGATTGATTAGAAGCCTGTTCAAATTGACTGGCTTTGGCCTATTTCATCAAGGTCGAATTCTAGTTAATACAGACCGCACTGCGGTAGCCTAGTGGTTAGAGCTTCGACCTCGTAAGCGGTAGGTACTGGGTTCAATCCCAGGCTGGGTATTGACAGAAATACAATATATTTTAAAGGGTTATAGCTAGGCATGGATGGGCATAAATTTAAGCTCACAAGGTTCTTGTTTGAATGCTTGTGGTTTTCTGTTCCATCATATTCTCATATTCTAATACTGTGTGTACTTGCGTAGTTGGGGTAAGAGAGCTGCCCACAACAGAGCCCAGATCGTGTATTACATGGCGGAGAACCTGGAGATCCGTAGAGAGGAGATCGCCGCCCGTATCAGCAGTATGACGGGGAGGGAGTTAGAGGAGGGACGGAGGGAGGTAGAACTGGCCATACGGAGACTGTTCCACTGGGGTGCTTACTGTGACAAGTATGGCGGCACTGTTCAGGTTAATATTTAAGAAAATGGTGTATAGACTTTGGCAAACAAGTCCTTTGTTTCTGGCCAGCACATATACCCTGTGCAGCAACAATTTTTTTTTGTGCAAAGTTATCTCGACCAAGGTTCGGGTTCCAGACATACATACATACTATATATAACGTAGATCATTGTTCTAAATTGAGGCTCTTTACAGAATAAAAAAAGAAATTGCTGAATCACCACACCACATTTTACAATGATCTTTGACCAGAATTTGAAAAACTTGTTTTCAGCCTCACTCAGTCGTGTCCATGGAAAGTTTAATTAATATTATGAATGTATATACTCAGGGCTTAATTCAGGAAGGTTTTGCTATTAGTATACCATATGGGCGCCCAAATTCTCATGCCGAAGAAAATATTTGTGGCAAAGTAGCAGGGTGAGAAATCTCAAATTTATTTAGATGGATCACTGTATTATTGTCTTTTCGACTTCAAGTTTGTAAAAGACAACGGATCCTGGAAATTTTCCAAGCAGGGCAAAGCATCATGGGAGAGGATTCTTGAACTGTTTTCTGGCAGATTACCTCGTTCCTAGGTGTTTGAGTTTGCCAATAAATATCACCGCCAGAGCTGTATCTGTCAGAGAGAAAATTCCTCCTATCTTGGTTCATCTGACAAAGCCATACCATGACAGAGAGACAGAGTTTGCCATGATGAAGATCATCCATATTCAGGAATTATGAATATCATTATGAATTATGAATACCTCTCTGAATACACCCATATTTGAGAGTCGGGCGGTATATGTTGTATATTTCACCCTGGTTGTTTTGAATTCAGATGCCCATATTCGTGCCCGTTTTGACTTAAAGAGATGCCCCCATGTTATTCCCCCCTGACATCAAAAGGATTGTCATCCAGTTTTTACCCCTCGGCCAAATTTGGCCTAGGGGTATTGTCGTCATCATGTACGTACGTCCGTACGTACGTCCGTCCGTACGTACGTCCGTCCGTCCGTTACCGCGATATCTAAAGAACCGTTTCATGCATGGCAACCAAACTTGTTACATCTATTTATCTTCACGTAAATCAGAAGCCTATCGAAAATGAGTCATCTCGGACAATATTTTGCAGAGTTATGCCCCTTTTTACAAATAAAAATCCATTTATGATTTGTTATTGTGATAATTTCAGAACTGTTCCATATACAACATCCTAACGTGATACAGTTGTTTCTCTTGACCTAAACTAGATGCCTATCGAAAATGAGTCGTGTCAGAAAGTATTTTGCAGAGTTATGCCCCTTGTCTAATAAAATCCGTTACCGCGATATCTACAGAACCATTTCATGCATGGCATTCAAACTTATTACATCTATTTATCTTCACGTAAATCAGAAGCCTATCGAAAAGGAGTCATCTCGGACAATATTTTGCAGAGTTATGCCCCTTTTTACAAATAAAAATCCATTTATGATTTATTGTGATAATTTCAGAACCGTTCCATATACAACATCATAACGTGATACAATTGTTTCTCTTGACCTGAACAAGATGCCTATCGAAAATGAGTCATGTCAGAAAGTATTTTGCAGAGTTATGCCCCTTGTCTAATAAAATCCACTAATTCCTATGTTAAGTTTGCATATAATTTCTATATCATGTTTGTATACTATCACATTTATTTATTGATTGGATGACTGATTTATTGATTTATTCTCTTACACAATGCGAAGAATGCCTGCAAATCTGTTTTGAAAATGACACTAGATGCCTATCAAAAATGAGTCGTGTCAGAAAGTATGCCCCTTGTCTAACAAAATCCACTAATTCCTATGTTAAGTTTGCATATTATTTCTATATCATGTTAGTATACTATCACATTTATTTATTGATTGGATGACTGATTTATTGATTTATTTTCTTAGACAATGCAAAGAATGCTTGCAAATCTCTTTTGAAAATGACATACATGTCCCATTTAGTATACATGTACTGTATTTATCTAGCCATGTGTACTGTTGTTTTGGTGAGACACCGATACAGCTCTTTCAATTTATTCCAGAAACAAATTAATTTAAGGGGAGGAAAACTTTTCTTTTTTTTTCAAAGAAAGTACACTTACAATACCAGGGGTAAATATTTCTTCCCACAAGCCAATCAATTGGTAGAGACACCCTTACATTATAATAGCTGGGGTTCAGAGGCGAGGGGTTTCGATAGCGCAGCTTCATGTTTCTCTGCATAAGTTCAGCTTGTATCAGAATATAGTGAGATTCCACGAAGAGAGTAAACCAGTCTCCCTCCTCGTTCGTTCATTGGCTGTTACTTTAAATAAAATGTTCAAATATTAGTTCCAGAGAACCTGTTTTCATGCAGGGGTGATATGGAGTAAACAAACCTGCATATAGAGGATGGCCTCTTCCTGCAGCATGTTTTTTTTTGAGGGGGGGGTGAGGGGGGATTTCTTGTCACATGTCCATTATTTTTCTTAAAACAAGAAAAGGACATTCCACAGAAATCAGAACTAGTGATTCTTCATTAAATATTGAAGGTAAATATTGGAGTTATCAGCATCAGCTAAATTTCTTTGATAGACATTTTTGAAGTCGGCGTATATCCTTTGAAAAAGTTGTGTCTCCAACGAAACATCAGCTCCACGGCAATAAAGGAGTTGTTATCCATAGAATAGCCTTGTATTAAATTAGGAGTAATTATTTTAGGTGTTAAGGAATATTTTTCAACTTGTTCAAGAAACACAACAAAATTCTGGAATATATTTCTAGTTTCTAAGTTGTCTAAAACAAGATTTTTGTTGTTTCAGAAAACCTTTTTTTTTTTTTTCTTTTTTTGCTGTGATAATTATTCTAGTCCTTGTTCTCTCTTCTATTCGCAACAGGAGACGACACTCTATGGAGCCACTATTAAAATCCACGAACCAGTCGGTGTGATAGGCATAGCCTGCCCTGATGATTTCCCACTGTTGGGCTTTGTGTCCCTGTTTGCCCCCGCAGTCATCCGAGGTAACAGCGTCATCATCATACCCAGCGAGAAATATCCACTTGTGGCTCTGGATTTTTATCAGGTATTCTCACTTTAATAACAGTTTGTTCAACTTGACTGGAATCTGCAACCACATACTTCTAATTATTATACCCCCCGACACGTAGTGTAGGGGGCGTATACTGGTTTCAGCTTGTCCGTCCGTCCGTCCGTCCGTACGGATGTCTGTACGTCCGTCCGTAACATTTCGTTTCCGGAGCATAACTTGACAACCGCCAGTTGGATTCCTCTCAAATTTGGTATGCAGCTACCATACCATGAGACCTTGCTTGGGATTGCGTTTGGCGCATGTGCGTCTACAGGTGGCGCCACCTAGGGTCATTCCGTAACATTTCGTTTTCGGAGCATAACTTGACAACCGCTACTTGGATTCCTCTCAAATTTGGTATGTAGCTACCTTACCATGAGACCTCGCTTGGGATTGCGTTTGGCGCATGTGCGTCTACAGGTGGCGCCACCTATGGTCAAAAGTTTCTCATGTCAGTCCGTAACATTTCGTTTCCGGAGCATAACTTGACAACCGCTACTTGGATTCCTTTCAAATTTGGTATGCAGCTGCCATACCATGAGACCTCGCTTGGGATTGCGTTTGGCGCATGTGCGTCTACAGGTGGCGCCACCTAGGGTCAAAAGTTTCTCATGTCAGTTCGTAACATTTCGTTTCCGGAGCATAACTTGACAACCGCCAGTTGGATTCCTCTCAAATTTGGTATGCAGCTACCATACCATGAGACCTTGCTTGGGATTGCGTTTGGCGCATGTGCGTCTACAGGTGGCGCCACCTAGGGTCAAAAGTTTCTCATGTCAGTTCGTAACATTTCGTTTCCGGAGCATAACTTGACAACCGCTACTTGGATTCCTCTCAAATTTGGTATGTAGCTACCTTACCATGAGACCTCGCTTGGGATTGCGTTTGGCGCATGTGCGTCTACAGGTGGCGCCACCTATGGTCAAAAGTTTCTCATGTCAGTCCGTAACATTTCGTTTCCGGAGCATAACTTGACAACCGCTACTTGGATTCCTTTCAAATTTGGTATGCAGCTGCCATACCATGAGACCTCGCTTGGGATTGCGTTTGGCGCATGTGCGTCTACAGGTGGCGCCACCTAGGGTCAAAAGTTTCTCAAGTCAGTTCGTAACATTTCGTTTCCGGAGCATAACTTGACAACCGCTACTTGGATTCCTCTCAAATTTGGTATGTAGCTACCTTACCATGAGACCTCGCTTGGGATTGCGTTTGGCGCATGTGCATCTACAGGTGGCGCCACCTAGGGTCAAAACTTTTTCTTGTCGGTCCGTAACATTTCGTTTCCGGAGCATAACTTGACAACAGCTAATTGGATTCCTCTCAGATTTGGTATGTAGCTACCTTACCATGAGACCTTGCTTGGGATTGCGTTTGGCGCATGTGCGTCTACAGGTGGCGCCACCTATGGGCAGAATTTTCTCAGTTGGTCCGTAACATTCTATTTCTGGAGCATAACTTGACAACGGCTGATTAGATTCTTCTCAAATTTTGTATGTAGCTGCCATACCATGAGACCTAGCTCAGGATGTTGCATATGCGTCTACAGGTAGTAAGTTTAATATTTCACTTCCCATTTACTTCCTTTTCCTCTTCAATATGGTTATCCAGATGACAGTAATTCGCCTATCTGTTGCAACAGCCCATTTCAAGTCTACACGGTTCTAGTGGTAACAACAGTTAGGTAAAACACAATATGCCTGCATAACCCCATTCTCAACAATCATTATTAACATCAATTTTCTGAACAATCCATTAAACTCATCTGAGTATCGTCACGACACATGCATAGACAATCCGTTAACCGCACTCCAACCGAGTGAGGTCTCATTGTCAACTGATTACATACTGTGCCGCCACTCATAACATGTATACTTATATTCCTCTACAAATACTCGTCAATTTCTATCAAATGTGCCTCCGGGGGGTATCTTGTAAGCATGCTTACTGATGATTTCCACTGCCACAATCCCATTCAGCTTAACTCGTGAAACGTTAACCACCCCCATGTATCTATGCCCTTACGGGGGGTATCTTGTAAGCAGCCTTACTGATCATTTTGATCAAATGTGTGCATCCCTCAGACTATGCTCTAGTTTTCCATTGTTGGACCGCACAATACTGGGCTATATAATAATTCAGCATAGGGAGACTACCCCTGTCAAGAAATCCATGTGAGGCCCATATCCATTGTGCAAAGGGCAGACACTACTGTAGGCCAGCAAAAGAAGATGTTTTCTCCATTGCGAAGAAATCTCTACTTCAATCAGGAAAGAAATGAGGGTATGTGGTTGTGTAGTTTGGTCTTTGGTACCAGATTTATACGATCCTCAATGGCCTGGAGACCTACTGAAAGTGAGTGAACATGACCTGTTTCCGACTTCATTTCCGGACAATAACTTCTGAAAAACTGATTGGATTCTTTTCAAATTTGGTATGTGGATACCTTGCCTCAAGATCTCACTTGGGATTGCTTTGCACGCTGATCCACATATAGGTGGAGCCACCTGGGGTTCGATTTGAAATTTTGTTTCCGTACAATAACTTTGAAAATCTGAACAGGTACTTTGCAAATCTGGTATTGCCTCAAGATCTCACTCCACTTAAAAGTGCCATCTGGGAGCCATGCCAGATTTTTTTTTTCAGGACAAATTTGGTAATTGTGGGTACCTTGCCAGTGGATCTCGCTTGGCATTGCTCTCCATGCCAGGTACTGAACGTTATGGTTCCAAGCCAAATCAGTAGTTTCAACATCGGAGGACTTCAACCACGTGGGTTTTCATTTCTTTTAACCTGATCTGAATATCCCGAATGCCAAAACGTTCCCATGACATTGTACTGTAGTTCTCTATCTCCAGGTGTTCGACACATCTGATCTGCCTGGGGGTGTGGTCAACATAATCACCGGTGATCGAGATCATCTGACCAAGTACCTCACAGAGCACCAGGACGTTCAGGCCATGTGGTACTTCGGCTCCGCGGAGGGTTCCAAATTTGTCGAGTATGCGTCGGCGGATAATGTCAAGAGGACGTGGGTGAACTACGGACTGCCGCGAGACTGGGAGGATACAGAACAGGGTGAGGGAGAGGAATTCCTGTATCAATCCATACAGGCCAAAAATATCTGGATTCCCATGGGTGATATCTTTGCCAATTAGTATATTTACTAATATAGGATACATACCGTATATATGGGTAAAAATCTCTGGATACCCTTGGGTGATGTCTTTGCCAATTAGTATATTTACTAATATAGGATACATACCGTATATATGGGTAAAAATCTCTGGATACCCATGGGTGATGTCTTTGCCAATTAGTATATTTACTAATATAGGATACATACCGTATATATGGGTAAAAATCTCTGGATACCCTTGGGTGATGTCTTTGCCAATTAGTATATTTACTAATATAGGATACCGTATATATGGGTAAAAATCTCTGGATACCCATGGGTGATGTCTTTGCCAATTAGTATATTTACTAATATAGGATACCGTATATATGGGTAAAAATCTCTGGATACCCATGGGTGATATCTTTGCCAATTAGTATATTTACTAATATAGGATACCGTATATATGGGTAAAATATCTGGATTCCCATGGGTGATATCTTTGCCAATTAGTATATTTACTAATATAGGATACATACCGTATATATGGGTAAAAATCTCTGGATACCCTTGGGTGATGTCTTTGCCAATTAGTATATTTACTAATATAGGATACATACCGTATATATGGGTAAAAATCTCTGGATACCCATGGGTGATGTCTTTGCCAATTAGTATATTTACTAATATAGGATACATACCGTATATATGGGTAAAAATCTCTGGATACCCATGGGTGATGTCTTTGCCAATTAGTATATTTACTAATATAGGATACCGTATATATGGGTAAAAATCTCTGGATACCCTTGGGTGATGTCTTTGCCAATTAGTATATTTACTAATATAGGATACATACCGTATATATGGGTAAAAATCTCTGGATACCCATGGGTGATGTCTTTGCCAATTAGTATATTTACTAATATAGGATACATACCGTATATATGGGTAAAAATCTCTGGATACCCTTGGGTGATGTCTTTGCCAATTAGTATATTTACTAATATAGGATACCGTATATATGGGTAAAAATCTCTGGATACCCATGGGTGATGTCTTTGCCAATTAGTATATTTACTAATATAGGATACATACCGTATATATGGGTAAAAATCTCTGGATACCCATGGGTGATGTCTTTGCCAATTAGTATATTTACTAATATAGGATACATACCGTATATATGGGTAAAAATCTCTGGATACCCATGGGTGATGTCTTTGCCAATTAGTAT